>PVLA01005632.1:0-141517 GCA_004027455.1 Hydrochoerus hydrochaeris
TGAGGCAGCGGCATGGACAGTTTGAACCCAGCCTGGGCAATTGGCAGGACAGGAGGCAGAGTGGGGCAGGAAGTGATGTCCCTGGGAGAGAACTTTCTCCAGAACATGCTCAGGGGTGGAGCACTTGTTGGCATGTGTAAGGCTCCGACTTCTATCCCTGACACTGACAAAACTAATAACAAGTGTCCTGCATGTTCCAGCATGAAGTCAGCTCATGGGCCGCCTCTAGCAGCAAGGAAAGCTGGACAGTGCAGACGTCGGTATTCCTGTCAGTCCCCAGGAAGGGAAAGGGAGGCCACAGTCATCTGGCATAGTTATCTCAGATTTGGTGCCGGGCACATAGGTTTTGTGACAACTCCAGCTGTGTCACAACGATGTGTCATTCATGTGAAGTCAGCCTTGCTTGGGGAACCAGCAGAGGCTGCATGCTGGAGGAAGCCCCGGATAAAGTCGGAAGATCCAGGGTTCCCGTTTGCTCCTCTGTGAATTCACTTCAGGGCCTCCAGCCTGCCAGTGTGTGCTTCACTGTGCACTTCTCTGTCTTGCTCCGTCTGCACCTGCTACCAGATGGACTCATCATCACCTGCATGTGTGCTGGGCCCTGGGCCTCTGGGTAAGGCCTTGGTCTTCTAATCCCAGGGTTCCAGTGGTCCCTGTCTCCCTCCCAGTGAGTTGGTACCCAGGATCTGTCCGTACCCCGTGTTTCTTCGATGCTGTCTGACAGGAAGCCCGTAGCGTGCATTGGTGGGCACCTCCCCTCTATAGAAAGTGCTCCCCACCCCATCTTCTGAGGCCCCCCTTGACAGCCATCTGCACAGAGAAGTTGTCCCTGACCCCTCCTGCATTCCTCTCAGGCTGGCACACACACACACACCCCGGACTGCAAAACGGGTGCTGCATTCTTTGCTGACCCCCTCCTGCACGCTGAGCTTGCAGCGGGCAGGAATCAGCTTCAAGTATCCCCGGTCTCACGCCTGGTGCCCAGCTGCTGAGTGACAGCCAGGGCTCCTCGGCAGTTCACAGGCCCTTTCCTGCAACAGACACCCATCTGCTGTGTGCCAGCTGTTCCGGCCTTGCTCCTGGAAGCAAGAGTCCTGGCCGTTTGTCCATTCTCCATCTCAGGCATCTGCAGGCTGTGCTCGGCCTGGCCGCAGTGCATGTTCACCAGCCCTGCCCGAGGGTAGACACCCGGAGCAGTGAGGGGGGAACAGGACACAGGGATGCAAGCTCATCCCCTCAGTCAGCCCCACGCGTGCCACACAGGTGGCCCAGGCCAGCTGCCCTGCAGGTTTGTGTGTAGCAGCCGATTAGAAGGCTAAAGGGCCTTTGCAGGAGAAACTGGCAGTGGGCCACTCCCCTAAGTGGCTGCAGAACAAAGAATTGTTCTTCCTCCATCTGCAGAAAGACTGTCCCTTGGCCAGTCCCCTAGCTGCTCAGAGGGGTCCTCACATCCTCCTCCCAACAGCCAACAGCCATCAACTCAGAGTCCTGGAGCAGCAGGACAGTGGAGATTGCGGGGTGTCCAGGCCTCTCACTCTGCAGATGAGGTGCTGAGACCAGAGGGCAGCGTGGAGAGTAGCGCTGGCCAGTGGTGTCTTTCTCAGCACGAGGAGCAGAACACAGGGTTGACAGGGACCACATGGCTCCTGCTGACCAAGGTGACCCTGGAGAAGCGGTCTGCTCAAGCTCCAGCCACCAAACTCCAACTCCTCACCAGGAAGTTTCCAGCTTCCCAAGCAGCCCATTCCCCATCACCACAGCCTGTCAAGAGTTCTTGGGAAGATTCGCACTTAAGCTCCTTGGAGTGTGGGGACATCGCTCCAAAAATGGGTTCTCGGGTTTCTGCTTCAAAATCGCTATCTTAATCCTTCTTATTCTCAAAATCATCTGATAGCAGGCCTCTAGGTCTGCGGAAGTTTATAAGTGAAAATAAAGCCACACTGTGGTCCCCCCATCCTCTCGTGGTGGACACCTGGTGTCAGCTCACCCAGCAGCTATTTTAGGTTTGAGAAAGGACATCCTAACTAGTCCCTGCCTCCGTCCATCAGGACTGTAGTGAGATCCATTCTAAGCCCAGACAATGAATGAAGCCCTCAAGATGCTTTCTGGCCTTGCTCTGCAAAGTGTGGTCCCCAGACCCAGGGCACAGGCAGCAGCTTAGAGGAAAGAGCAGCCTGGGTCCCCTGCCCCGCCACTGGCACCAGCACTGCCTGCATGGCCAAGGGGAACAGAGGGCTAAAGACGCAGAGTGGCCTGGCACAGCGGCTTGTGCTAGGAATTGTGCTGCATGCTTATTCCCCCCAACACTCTGGCAACATGGCAAATTCACTCAATTGGATACACCTGCATGCTCACTCATCGTTCCCCCCCCCCAAAATCGCTGTTTTCTGTGTCTTTGTTTTTGGTAGGTGATGCAGCGCTCTCACCTCCTTGGCTTCCCCTGACACCACAGCTTACTGGTCACTGTCATCCACCAGGGCACCCAGTGCAAGTGTGGCCAGGAGACGATGCCTGGGCACAGGAAAAGGGAGGCTCCAGGGTGCCCTGGGGCCAGCCCTGGTGGAAGAGCCCCTGTGCTCCGTGCCTTCCCTTGTGACAGCACAGTCCTTTGTCCTGGGCCAGCATAAAAGCACAGGAGAATCTGAACTCTGATCCTACGCCGCTGCGGTGGCAGCTCGGGCCTCTGGGAGCTTTCTGTCCTTTGCTCTTTTTAAGAGCAAGTCCTTGCCCCAGATTGCTCCAGAGAGCGGCCAGCTGCTCTGCAGTCCAGGCTCGGTTCCTTGGTCCTTTCAAAGTTTTACTAGAGAAGGGCCTTTAAAGGGAAAGTGTGACTGAGGCTCTGTTCCAAAGGAGAGAGGGGCTGTGGCCTCAGGTTAGGGCTTCAGCTGCCCTCTGAGACTTTCTTGCCTCAGTTTCAAAGCTTGTTTGCTTAACGCGGAAATCCCTTCCTGATGGAGGAAGGGTTCCAGAGAAAGGAACTGGCACCCAACAGGGAGCTGTGCGCCCCTGCATGGCTCCGCCTCCTGCTGGCAACCTGGTGCCACTGTTCCACAGAGGAGGAGGGATGGCCGTGGGTGGTGCAAGGAACCAGCAAGGACAGCCCTGCCAGGCCAGGACTCACGTGTCAGTGAGACAGATGTGCCCCCGCTCCTCAGGGCTGATGGAGTCCGGGTCCCTAACCTGTGTCCTGTCTTCTCCTTCAGGTCCACGTCAGCCAGCTGTACTCCACGGACAAGCTGGTCATCGAGAATCTAGAGAAGCCCAGGACTTAAGGAGCCGGGGACCGGGCACCCATGAGAGACGCAGGCCAGCTTCCGCATCACCCTGTGCCGGTGGGGAGAGCCCAGCACCGACCGGCGGAAACAGCCTCCTGTCTGCTTGCCACATAGGAGCTGATAAACTGAGTCCCTGCCCCACCCAGTTTCAGCTGGGGGTGGAGGGATGGCCGCCCCGGCTGGGCCGAGTGTGGCCGTGGGGAGCCGGGGCAGCGCAGTGATGCTGTGTACTGCTGGGCCTCCTCCCCGCTGCAGCCCAGCCTGCTCCCCCTCACGTGTGTAGTGCACTTGCAGACTTTGGGTTTCGGTCCCTGACAATAAACAGATTTGTCTTCCTCTTTCCACACCAAATAAATGCGCAGCAGTAGTGCACGTGCGTGCGTGTCCTGCAGGGGCAGGGCCTGAAAAGGGGGCGCCTTGGGAGGAGGCTCCCACCTGCAAGCCAAGCACCCGGTGAGATCTGGGGGGCAGCGGAAGGTCAGCCCAGAAGGGGTCCAGGGTGTGTCACGATGTAACCTGTGCCCAGGGCGGCACAAAGGTGCCAGACCGAGGCTGCATGGCCAGGCAGGAAGCGCCTGACCCCAAGCTCCCAAGCCCTCCCCACCACTCGAGCGTCAGAACCTCTGTCCCCCAGACCCCGGGGAGGCCACACCCCAACGGGGCCCAGGTCCAGCTGTGTCAGAGGCCCGGGAGAAGGGAGTGCTCGTGAGCAGCCCTCCAGCACTTCCTGCTGCGGAGGACAGGGCTGGTGCTGCTGAGTCCTCGGGGGCTTTGTGCCCAGCCGGCTCTGGGCAGCCACATTAGAGATGAAGAAGGGCCTGGGGGCCAGTAGGCACTGACTCATTGCTCCCCGGTAGCAGGTATTTCATTCACACACCCGTATCCTGGGAGACACTTCCCTTCCAAACACCCAGAAGGGAACAGGAGGTGACTTCCCTGACTTCCGGGGGTTTACACGGGCCCTGGACCGCGTCCTGGCCGGCGCCTGTGCAGCCCCGAGTGTGCTTCAGCGAGTGGCGGAGTCACCCTCATCTTGGTTCTCACAGTCACAGTCCGCACACACTCTCCCCACTGTGGCGCCTGCAGACTGTGTCCTGTCCTTCTGTCCTGATGTCCTGATGGCTCGTTCAGAAGAGAGGGACCACGTGCTTCCTGCTTGGTGATGCAACTCTAAGTGTCGGGATCAAGTCTTGCACCTGTGAGATGAAGCGTTCCTAGAGGGTCCCTAATCTGTCCCCCGCACAGGCCGCTGGTCAGCTGCAGCGTTAGGACAGCCGGGGCACACACAAGTGACAGAGGACCTATGGTCTCCTGCTCAGCTGCCTGTCACTGGGCAGAGTCACCCAGCCCTGAGGGTGTGGCATGGCTCTCCGGGGCCATATGATCTGTTCTGACCCTGAGGAGCCACTGCTTGGAGCCTAGGGTTCAAACCTCCCCCCTAAAAGCATCAGATTGAGAGCTCAAGGGGCACTTCTCTCCAGAGTCCCGCACAGCAAACTGAACTTGTTCTGCAGCCCTGGGACAGGGTTGCTGGGTGTGGATTAAACCACATGAATGGACTAAACATGCCCTGGGCCATGCTAATACCCAGCTAGTTTTTCTCACCCAGATAGTATTAGCTACACATTCAGAATCCACAGAAAGACATGGAAAATCCCAGGGCAAAAATACCCAGGAGCTTTGGTCCTCACGTGGCCCTGGGCAGGTCTAGCGGGCAGAGCCTCACATTGGGTGTCCCCAAACTCAGAGGTGCTGGAGCTGCAGGCGGGGGGTGTGCCCAAGGGACCTCCCAGCGCATCTGTGCGGCAGTCCACTTGCCTGGCTGCCCCTTCAGGGCCCAGGTGAGGGAGTGGGAAGGACTGCATCACCAGCCCAGGGCATGAGCCAGGCCCGGGCCCCGAGGTCCCTGTGGTTGTCAGCAACAGCACGTGACAGACGCCCAAGGAAGCACGCCTCTCCTGAGGCTGAAACCTGTGGCCCAGCACAGCTGTTTGCTAGACCTTTAGGGACGCCAGTGCTTTGGCTATAATGCTTCTGTGCAGGGATTGAATCCTGAGCCTCCACACTGAGCTGCAGCCCCAGCCAGCCCTTTTTTATTCTTTTGAGATAGAGTCTTAGCAAGTCACTAAGTCGCTCAGGCTGGGCTGGAACAGGAACTCCTCCTGCCTCCGCCTCGGTTACTGCAATCGCAGGCACGCACCCATACCCAGCAGTCTCCGGAACACTGTCTGGCCGCATGCATGGCTGTGGGGCTCTCCTGGCTCTTGTTCCCTCATTCTGCAAGCGAGCGAGGATCATCGTGGACAGACAGGGACAGCTTTGTGCTCCTCTCCCGTCCAGAGCTCCACATGGCATCTCCAGCCCTGCAGTGCTTCTCAGATTTCCGAAGGTTGGAAGTATTCTGTTTATTCATCTTACAGTTCTTTCTGGACTTTTTTTTTTTTCACTGAGGGCAGAACCCAGGGCTTCAATTATGCTAGGCAAGTGCACTACCACTGAGTTAAATCCTCACATCTTATACTATGAAATACCCACTGGAATCAAGCTGAGATACTCCTGTTATTGGCATATGTTTGCAACACATAATGCTGGCACTGGTGTGGGGTTGGTACATGAATGTAACACATCGCCACTCTTTCTATCCTTCCCTCCCCTCTGCCTCCATCTCTTAATCCCTTCCCATTTGAGAAAGTTTTATCTCCCTCCTTTCTATTACCTATCTTTTATTTTGCTGTATTTATAATTTGGGTGTCTCAGATAAGAGAAATGATGCAATATTTAAGGCTTTTGTGTCTGATTTATTTCACTTAACATTATAGTCTCATGGTGCATCCATTTTCCTACAAATGATTCAGGTTTATTATTCTTTATGGCACAATACTATTCCACCATGTAAGTACCACATTTTCCTCATCCATTCATGTACTGATGGACATACAGGCTGCTTCCCAGATTTAGCCATTTTGGATTGTGCTTCTAGAAACATGGGTGTGCTCGGATCACTGTACCTGAGATACTCCTACAGGTTTTTACCTGTAGCTCTCAGCAGTAGCAAGTATCCTGCTGTTGCTAAAACCTACACATAACATCGTTGACTTGCAGGGAGATAGAGCAGAGGAAAATTGTTCTCTATTCAGCAACAGGGCCCATGGCATTTTTTAAAGGCAAAGCAAGTTTGGTCTACATGTTGGCCACCTGGTTCTAAGAATGCAAATAAAATACAGAATAAAACTTACATAAAGTACAAAGTATATTTTATATCAGAATGAACCATGTTGTTGAATACAGTCTGCCCTCCTTATCCAAAAGTCCCACATGCATGGATTTAACCAACCACAGGGTAACAATGTTCAGAAAAAATATGCTTTTCCTGAACACATACAGGCTTTTTCTTGTCATCATTCTCTAAACGATATAGTGACAGCTACTTTCATGCCACTGACCCTGCACTGGTCAGTGTAAGTAATCTACGGGCAAACTGAAGTACACAGGGAGATGCGTGCTGGTTCTATGCAAGTATTCTGTCATTTTTCTATAAGGGACTTAAGCATCCTCGGATTTTGGTAACCACAGGACTCCTGAATCCAGTTCCCATGGATACCAAGAAATACCTGTACTTTATGCAAATCACTGCTTGTGCTGCAGTCAGGGTTTGCAAGGGAAACAATACAGGACGCATATATATAGGGTTATAATACTCACCCAAAGAGTTAAATGCAAGAGTGCAGGAGATCTGTCCACACACTAGAGACCCAAAGATCCAGCTGAGGGCCTGGCTCCCACGGCAGTGTCTCATGCGAGTCTGTGTCAAGGATCTGAGCTGGGGAGGCCCAAAGTCAATGGTGGAAGCTAGAAAGTCTGCACCAGCAGGATGAAGGATCTGTGCCAGCAGGCTGAGGGATCTGCACTGGAGTCAGGAAGCAACGCTCAAGGGAAGGACCAGGGCTGCCCTGAAGAGAACAGCAGTCATCCTTGGTGATAAGGAGGACCCGAGTTCCTCCCGTGATGAGAATGACTGAGTTCGTATCAGGAAAACCAGTGGGACAAGCTTCTCTCCAGGAAAATCAACAGCGTCCCTCCTCTTCCTTCTCCAGTTTTATGCTGTTAGCAACCATCCTCAGGTGGGGCCTCCACGCCCAGCATGATGCTGACTCGGTTCAGCTGGGTGTCCCAAGGTGCCCACCATTGCCAACCCACCACAACTTGCTTTCTAGGCTAAAGGACCTTGGAGATGCTGAGGCCACACTATCAGTGCAGCAGCTGCCGAAGGCCAAGAAAGGGCTCAAGCAGCAGAAGGTGAGGAACAGGAATATGGCTCAGCGGCACAGTGCCTGCCTGGCAAGGACAAGATTGTGAGTTCGATTCCTGCCACCAAAAACCAGAAGGCGGCAGAAGCTGCCCAACACTTGGAAACAGGTTCCCAGAATGCTGGGACCCCTCAGGCCCAGCTTCCCAGGCATGGACAAAAATTCCCCTGATGAAGACAGCCAGAGGCCCATGATCTGTGTAAGACAGCCACATGGTGCGTTTGCAGAGCATTTGTAAGGGCTCGGTGTGTTCATTCATGGTGGTGGCCCAGGGTGAGACTCAGAAGCCAGACAGTGGCCACAGAGTCCTGGTCCCAGGGAGAGGTGTATATGATGTGACCACATCATCGTAGCTGGCCGAACTCCTGATTACAAACAAAGGAACAGCCACCACACGCCCCAGGCAATGGGTACCTTGGCGTTAATCTAGCATTTGTTAATTGTTGTAAAAGGGTCTGCCACAAAACTGGGACTTGGTGGAGAAAGCAATGCATGGGGTCATAATGGTCCTTTTTCCCTGAGAGTTTATCCAGGCTGATACGGGCAGTGCCTCACCCCCCTCCGAAAACAATAAGAGCTTCACTTTCCAATCTTCCCACAGCCTTAGTCCTGCCTCAGGGAGCTCTTCCTGCAAATTGCTTTTTGCGTGGATATCTGTTTAGGGCCCAGGAAGGATGATGGTTTTGCCCCAGGGTATAGTTTCAAGTCCAAAGACCTTGAAGAGAGAACCAGGAGAACTCTTCACAGTGAATCTGACTGTCCCTTACCTGGGGAACCATTGCCACCACAGCAGTCACCACAAACATAGTTGATGTCTCGCTGTCTTTAAATTAGAATTATGGACACCAAAGGACAGAAATTACACAGATTGGGATCTGTGTCCTGCTGGTCACAAACTGACCGTGTCTGCCCTGACCACAGTGCAAGCATGTGACGGACCAGGTGGCTGGCTGCACCCCCGCCAGGGCAGGCTGGACCCCAAGAAGCCAGCTCCCTGGAACACAGCTTCTGAGAAGCTGTTATTTTCCTGCTAGAGCAATAAGCATCTTTGGAAACATCAGTGGTACTAAAGAGAAACCTTGGTCCCACATCAGCCAGAAAGTTACCTTGCTTGTTTTCTTTGTGGGTTTTTCTCAGAGGGCTCAGTTACACAGTGTTAAAGCATTTCTCCAGAACTCCCTGTTGACTACCTATGAATTCCTGTAACTATCTATCTTAAATAAAGGCAATTGGATGACAACATAATTATTTTTGGAGACAGGGTCTCACTGTGTTACCCTGGCTGGTCTCAAACCTTTGGGCTCATGTGATCCTTCTACCTCAGCCTCCCAGGTGCTGGGACTAAAGGTAGGCTCCACTGGATCTTTATTTATTTATTGGGGGGGTACCAGTGATCGAACTCATGATCTCACGCTTGCCCCACAAGCAAGCACTTGGGCTGCAAAGCCAAATCCCCAGCCCAGGGTTTTTATTTTTTAAAGGAGTATTGCATTTGTGTTCCTGCCTGTGATCTATGCAGCATATGTGGGATACATAATCAAAGTTTAGGGGTGGGGATTTAGCTCAGTGGCACAAGTGCTTGCCTGGCAAGCGCGAGATCATGAGTTTGATCCCCGGTAATGCAAAAAAAAAAAAATATATATATATATATATATATATATATATATATATATATTCAAAGGTTATAGTCCTGAAGCTAAATGTTGCCAGATAAATAACACTCTCCCACTTATTCAAGCACATAATATATTTAATATTAATTTGTCAGGTTTTAGCAGGCATTAAAATAGTTAAAGCCGAGTGTAGACTTCATTGTGGTATTCTATAAATAGAAGCTCATCCAAAGCTTAGAAAGGATATAAAAGTAGCTCAGATTACTAAAAATAGAAAAAAAAATTTTTTTGAGACAGTTTCACTATGCAGTTCAGGCTGACTCACTTTGTAACCCACGGTAGCCTCAAACTCACAGTGATCCTCCTGCCTCAGCCTCCCAAGTACTGGGATGACAGGCATGCAGCATCGTGCCCGGCAAACATTTCTCTTTTAAAAATCAATGCTGGCCACATAATGAAACCTCATTTCAAAAAAAGACTCCAAGGGAGGTAGGTCACGGGGCTCGGGGAGGTCAGTGTGCTAGCAAGCCCAGCAGACAGGACGGTCTGAGCTGCGGGATGCCATCCGTGTGTTCAGGACCAGTGCCTAGAGCTGCCCCTGCTCTCTTGATCTGGGTCTTTGCTCCCCTTAGGGAAGGCAGGAGTGGACACACCCAAGGACCACAGCCTTTCCAGCTCCAAGAGTCTGTGATTCCCACTGAATCCAAATGAAGGAAGCCATGCCTGGAGGAAACCAGGAAATTCTCAGGACCAGCACGGGCGCTCTTGTGTTCTGTGGAAGTTTGCTTCTCTCCGGGGCCGTGTCCCCTTAATGTCTACCCCTGGGGTAAAACTCCATAGAAAACAAAGCACATGACACTCCCAGATGGGCCCTTGTCCCCTTGGAGTCCCCACCAGCCCCAGAGCCGGTAAGCATCTCCCATTCATCCTAGCTGAACATGGCTCTCCATCTCCCTCTACCGCAGGCAGCGCCGTCGCCGTGCCTGGGGCTCACACCTGCACCGTGCATTCGTGGAATTTCTGATCACGGAGCTGCGGCCAGCAGGCAGCTCCCATCCAGCACAGTCCTGCAAGGTTGTGAGTGCCAGGCTGTTCGGATGTCCATGTCCAGAGCAGAGCCCTGCCCTCCACCTGCGAAGCCCACACGAGGGAAACGGGCAGAAGCATGCGGCCCACCAGCCCTCCCACCAGACACAGGTCGGAGCCCGGGGCACTCCCTGCCTGCAGGGAGCTGTCTGGGGTGGGAGGTGCGTGCAGAGAAAGCAGCTCCAGCCCTGGGGGTGGAGAGCCCTGCTCCCCACAACACTCCCAGACCACGCCTCTGCCGAACTCGTCCACACCCACCCTGATGCCACACCGTGCCTGTCACCTGCGGAGAACACCCTCCACTCTGCTGCAAGAACAAAGATTCCCAACAGGCTGACTCCAGCTGGCTTCTGCGAGAAGGCACAAAAGAATTTGTTTTTCCTGCATGGATTTGGCAGCATCTTTAGATAAGAAAAGTTGAAGATTTTTGGAGGACAGGTGGCAGGCAGAGAATCAGCCCCCATGGAAACTGACAGGAGCAGCTGGAGGGACCGAGGTTGGACCGGGAGAGGGCAGCTGGTCAACATGGTAGAGCAGTCAGTGACTGCCCCAGAGTGGGGCAGAAAATCCTTGCAGAGGCCGTTTCAGGGACAGGCAGAGGCTCTCGGGCAGTTAGCAGATGTGCACGGGGTGCTAATAATGGACACATACAAAGAGTGCTGGAGAAACACTCGTGTGTAACACGCACCCATCATTGAACGAGTGGCACACGGCACACTCCCCCACCCAGGTAACAAGGTCAGTTTGTCTGGTTAGCACGTGGCCGTCACGTGTCTCCCACACTGAAACATTCACACGTGCTCCTTACTTTCTGAAGAAGTCGGACAGTGTGCGTCCTTGGAATAGAATCGGTAGACAGCAGAGCCAGAGGGAAGGGAAGGCGCAGAGAACAGCTTGCATGCTTGCTGCCTCCCCTGGCTCTCAGCAGTCTAAGTGGGGCGGGAATCGCTGCTCCGAACCTGCAGGGCTGCAAACCCACACCCACCCGCTAAGGTGAGGGGCTGAGCCGGTGTCGCCTGCCCCTGGAGCCTATGAGCTCCCCTCCGCTGGGCCACCCCTCCCCAGCATCACAATTGGGAAGTGCCAGGCTCTTCTCAGTGCACCACTGTAGGGTTGTTGGGAAGGATTAATTTCAATGTGTTGTTACTGTTATGACCTCTTATTCCGAGATGGCTTGAAACTCACAAGAAATTGCGGAAATAGCATAGAGAGTCCCGTGGCACCCTCCAGCCGCATCTTCCCTATGCAGAGTACTCCGTCAAAACCAGGCCATGAGCGCAGAGTACTCCGTCAAAACCAGGCCATGAGCGCAGAGTACTGGTGGCCAACTTAACACCTGCTGAATTAAATGGGCATGGTGCCGAGTGTGGATGGCCCCCTGAGGAAAGTTGCCAGCGTAAAACAGACATGGAAAGGAAGAGTAGCATTGTGGATTCTCATAAGTGTCATTGTTTGGAGCTGTTGGTTCTCCTGGAGGAGTTTGTCATGCTGGCTTCCCCAATATGAACTTGGCTGTTATCATCGGAGGAGCTCGGGACCTTGTCATTGAGAGTGGCAGTGGTTCACTTTGGGGGAGCTCTGGTCCTTACACTGAGCATCGCTTCCTGGCTCCAGAGTGCAAGATGTGTGCTGTTTAATCTACAGGAGAAGCTTGTCATGTTGGCTCTCTGATATGAACTCAGCTGCTCTCATCATTGGAGGAGCTTGGGACCTCACTGTTGCTGAGGATGGCTGTGGTACTTTTCTGGTTTGTGTGTGTGAGGGGGGTGTTTTTGTTTTTGTCTTTTTGAGACAGGTTCTCACTGTGCACTTCAGGCTGTCCTTGGGGTCACTTTGTAGCCCAGGCTGATCTCGAGCTTGCAAGGATCCTCCTGCCTCAGCCTCCCAAGTGCTGGGATTACAGGAGTGTGCCACCATGTCC
This sequence comes from Hydrochoerus hydrochaeris, assembly GCA_004027455.1. Taxonomy (NCBI): domain Eukaryota; kingdom Metazoa; phylum Chordata; class Mammalia; order Rodentia; family Hydrochaeridae; genus Hydrochoerus; species Hydrochoerus hydrochaeris. Next base: position 12,203 of record PVLA01005632.1, read on the forward strand.
GGCATTTCTTTTTTGAACTGTAACAAATATTTTTACTTTTCAATTTTTATGTTGTTTGTTTGATTTTTTTGGTACCAGAGTTCAAACTCACAACCTTGCACTTACCAGGCAGGCACCTGAGCCACTGAGCTAAACCCCCCACCCTCTGGCTGTGGTACTTTTCACAGGAGCCCTGGTCCTTATGTTGAGCATCACTTCTTGGCTCCACTGTAAAACCGTCAGCCTACTGGCACAAATCCTTCACCCCACTGGCACAGTCTTTCTAGCTTCCACCACTGACCTTTGGGCCTTCCCAGTGCAGATCTGGAAAACAGACTCCCATGAGTCGTTGTCTCAGGCTCTAGGGCTTCAGCTGGACTCATGCAGGGCATTGCTGTGGGATCCAGGCCCTCAGCTAGATTTTCTAGGTCTTTAACTTTGTAAACATTTCCTGCACTTTCTTGTATTTAACTCCGAGTAACCATCACAAAATAATATTATAAGTTCTGTGTCTAGTATGCAATTGTTTTCCTTGCAACCCCTGACTACAGCCCGGTAACTGTCATTTTGCGGAGCTGCTTCGTGCTTGGCAGGCGGCCCGGCAGTGCCCTGGGCTCTGCACACTGAAGCCTCAAATAGTGCTCAGATATTTCAGCTCCAGAATATTCCTACTCAGACTTCCAGAGGAGGGTGGCCAAATGCGTCTCACACCTTCTCTGCAGGTGTGAGCACCAAATGTTTCCAAGCTCAGTGATTACTTAGAAAGTACCACATTGCTTCACAGTCTTTGTCAAATCAGGGCTTTGGCTCAGTGATTTTTTAGGTGTGGCACATGCAGAGAAACAGCTGTACAACCCTGCTGCAAACAGCAAGTACACAAACACATAAATCCTCAGAATGGAAAGAATGTCCAACCACAGGCTCTGACTACTCTATTAAAAATCAAGGAGAATCACATGGGCTGGGTTTGACCACAGCAGTTCTCTGTTTCAACAAATGCTGTCAAAGCCCACACTTGCAGAAATCTATTGCTCAAGCCCAGTGTTCCACTGGGCACATTTCTGTTTCAAGACTTTCTGGAGAGGTTCAGGAGGTTATTCTCCCTCACCTTATTAGAAGACACTGTATAAAATTCCACGTCATTACATAAAGCTACACTGGCGATCCGGCGTGGTGCTGGCTGTAGTCACAGCACTCCAAGATACCGAGGCAGGAGGACCATGTGTCCAAGCCCAGCCTGGGCAACTTAGCAGCCTTATTAATTGCTGATAGATATCAAATCCATCAGCAAATCAAAGCCTGCCCTCTTCTGGGCAGCACCCTAGACAGCAGGGTTTCCAGACGCACACCAGGCAGGGTAAGCTGCCTGTTCAACCCAAAGGTGCAGTATGGATACTTCGGTGACACTGTCATGATGACTTAGTGACATCACTTCTGGGTAACACCTGAAAGTTACACTTGGCCCACCGTACATTACACTGGGTGTCCCTCACCTTACAGTCCCCGAGCTCTGCTGTCACAATGTGGAGAAGTAAGTGACCCAGGCATGACCATGGTCACACTTGTGCTAAAGGGCAATTGGTGTGTTGCTATAGAAACCCTGACTCCACGTTTATCCAGACAGCACAGACTCCTTTTTCAAACACTTCACTGTAAACTGACAAAGTTGTACATGGTGGACTCCTTGTGGAAGTTCCTCTGAACCAAGTGACAACATCAAAAGCCAGACTCAAACTAGGCGCCGGAGATTTAGTCAGCAGCATAAGCGGCTGCCTGGTAAGTGTGAGATCAAGAGTGTGATCACAAGTACCAAACAAAATAAAAAATAAAGGCACTTTTTAAAAAGAGCTCAATCATGATGTCTATAATTTACAGCAACTTATACACTTCATGAAAAACCAGAAGACAGGAGTTGACAACCTCCAAAGACATGATCAGTGTTTAAAGAGATGGAAATGCTAACTGTCCTCGCTCGATCATTCTACAATGTACTCATGAATTAATTTATAACAGTGCTCTTCATAAATATGTACGATTCTGTGCCCATTAAAAATAAAGCAAACAGCTTCCAAGCACGACTGTCATCTTCCAGTAATTTGCCAAAATGACAAACAAGCAGGAAACCCGGTATAATTCTCTAGTCCTCTTAGAAAACATGGGGGTTGTTCTTTAGCCGCATACATGCGAATCTACAGAAAGGGGGATAGTGTAGACATCAAGGGAAGGGGAACTGTCAAAAACGAAGGATACACAAATGTCACTGTGGCAAAATAGGAAGAGTCTGCAGTGTTACCCAGCACGCTGCTGGCATTGTTGTAAGCAAGCAAGTTGAGGACAAGATACTGGATGAATGTGTGCACTGAGCATCTAAAACACTCAAAGAGTCACAAGAGCTTCCTGAAACATGTCAAGGAAAGAGATCAGGAAAAGAAGAAAGTCAAACAGGAAGGTATCTGGGTTCAACTGAAGTGCCAGCCCACACCACCAGAAAAGCGCACTTGGGGAGCACCAACGGGAAGGGGTCTGGGCTGTTGGAACCCCTTCCCTACGAATGCAGGGCACAGGCTGGGGGTGGAGCTCTGCCATTCAGGGCCTAACTGGTCGCTAAGAATTCTGGGCCCTACTTAAAAATAAAAAATCATCCCGTGTTGTAAGGATTTTTTCTTCTTAATTGAACAGGTATGTGGTGCTTTTACCTCAGAAATGAATATTTGGAGATTTTCATTCTACCTAATTAATTATGTTGGGTCTTTACTCTTCAGTGGTTTGTTTTGTTTTGTTTTCTTCCTGAAAGATATTGCTGAGGTATTGTGTAGGTGTATACCCAAATGACAATATTCATGAAATATTTATATTGGCTTGAAGATCCTGTAAATCATCATGGGAAAAACATGTATCAAAATACATGGAAGTCCATATCAGTTAAATAAATTGTTTAAAGCAAAATAAGATAAAGTCGATCCGCCCAAAGAACTAAGTGAGGCAGCCTTCTGTACCAGTGGCTGGTGTGCTGTCTTTTGATACTGTAGTTCACTTAGTGAATCTTTTGATGGGTAAGAGATCTATAAAATTATACACACTGCTATAACACAGTACCAAAAGTACATTTATTTTGGAAGAACTAATTTTGAATTAAAATTTTTCAAAATTAAATTTTGTCATAACAGCTCACAAAAAATGAACCCTATACCTTAGCTCTCTGGGTGTCCATCAACACAGTACCACCTGGGCCAGCACCAGCAGAATGGGGAGGACAGGCCACAGCCCGGCTGGAGCCCCAAGTTCAGCAGCCTGACCCCTCCACCTGCTCCCAACCCTGTAGAGCAGTGGGGCTGCATGAGGCAGGAAAGGCCTAGCTCAGAAATCAAGGTCTTCACAACCCCTCATGAAGGCGTTGTTCCCTGCACCAGAAAAATCCATCATTCAGAGTACATTACAGCAACAAATAAATCCCACTTTAATGGTTCTGCCCATAGCAAAGTCCAAAAGAACTCAAGGGTAATAAAAGCTTAGGCTTCTTGCTGCTTCTGGGGTGAGACCCACTATTGTAGTCAGGGTTGTACAGAGAACAATTAGAATCAGAACATGGAATTTATAATATTATTTTTATGATGGTCACTCAGGGTTAACACAAAAAAACCTATCCACAACGCTATAGACATAGAATATTTAGCCAAGGGCCTGGATCCCACAGCAACGTCCCACATGAGTCCAGATGAAGACACAGAGCTCATGACAATGCCTCCCATGAGTCCAACTGGAGGCCTAGAGCCCACAAGAAGACTCACGCCAGTCTCTTTTACAGATCCGTGCTGGGAAGGCCCAAAGGTCAGCGGTAGAAACTAGGAAATCTATGCCAGCAGGGTGAAGGAGCTGTGCTGGTAGGTTGAGGGTTCTACCCTGGAGCTGAGAAGTCACACTCACAACAAAGACCGGCTGCCCTGAAAAGCACCACAGCTGTCCTCAGTGACACGGAGGCCCCAAGTTCCTCCGACAGGCACAGTCGAATACATGCCAGGAAGCCAGCATGACGAGTTCATCCTGAAGACCAAGCGGCACACGTCTTCCCGTCAGGAGTCAGGAAGCGATGCTCAATGTGAGGACCAGAGCTCCTCCAGGAGAACCAACGGCTCAAACAGCAACATGTATGAGAACCCACAATGCCTCAATACATTAACGCACCAATGCCTAGCTTCTCCTTCCCCATGTCTCTGTTTATGCTGGGAACCTTCCTCAGGTGGAACATCTGCACTCAACGCCATGCTGACGTAATCCAGCCGGCGTTGAATTGACCACCAGTTTTTAACCCATAACACCCACAGACCTTTCTAAATGTGTAGTGTTTATCCCCCCTCCCCAAAGAACATATTGTCTATTTCCTTATTAAGCATGGTCTGCAATTTAGATAGCCTGGGGACCTTCAAACTCAGCTGGACACGCACATTACAGTGCTGACACAGCAAATCAATTTCACATCTAACTGTGACCTGGGTGTCACCTGGAATTTTGGATTCACTCCCTGGGAAACATGTTACCAAAAACAAGAAGCCTAAAGTCTGTGCTCGTAAACACAACCGCTCCTAAGATGACTGAAAGAAAGATGAATTAATGTGTTGGACTATTTAAAAGATTCTAGGGGGCGCTGGGAAAACAGGCAGCCAGCACACTGCTCTGGTCAGTGGCTGTGGCCTCCCAAGCCGTGGCTGCCCTAGGGCAAGAACCATATCAGCATTTCCTGAGATCCACGCCATGTTGGAACTTAGGGCGCTGGGAAAACAGGCAGCCAGCTCACCGCTCTGGTGGGTGGTTGTAAGCCTACCAGCTCGCTGGCTAAGAATCCAACATCCATCTCATATCCCCCCACCCAGCTAGCAAGTGACAGCCAGAGATCTGAGCATCTCTTGCAAGTTTGACTATATGCAATATAGCAAATAAGGGGGGTTTTATTCTGCCATCTCTTTGAAGGCAAATATTTTTATCTCTGCTTTGCTCTGTTCTGATCAATGGTATTGCTCTATTCAGTATTCTGTTTTTATAATTTCGTTATTTCCTTTGATATTGCTCTATCTGATTGAAGGAACAACTATTGTGAAGAAAACCAGATGTACTATTGTACCTATTGCTGTTATCCCAGTAACCTGCTGTGAGGTTCTGTACCAATTTCACTGCACTGCCTCAGTTGGCTTTGTCCTGTCTTGTTCTGCTATATTTTACTGCCTTCAAAATAAATTTAATTAATTAATTAATTAAAATATAATAAGACAAAATTTAAAAAGTAAATAACAAAAACAAAACACATCAGTAAGGTACTGAGCAAGCTGAAACATGATATAACCAAACAGATAATGGACTTAGAAAGCAAAAGGAGGAAAAGAAAGTGGTCTAAAGGATATAACTGCATTTATGTTTAAGTGTGTAGGATTGATCACCATGTTGCTAAGTTTTTATTGGATTGGTGAACAGAACAGGTCTGTTTGAATGTCCACTTTGTATGCTTTAATTTTATAACTTGAACAACTATATCCAAGAAGACAATATGTAGTGTATCAACTAGTGATTTCTTACTGTTTATTTTTTTTCTGAAATTCTGTATTGTTTCTACCCTTTTTTTGGTTTTGCTTCCCCCCTCTTTAAATAAAATAAAAATAAATAAATAAAGGATTCTAAGCATAAATTCATTGCATTTATTTTTAAATAGTGTAATGCTTAGGAAAGAATCTAATGCTCTCTGGAAAATACTGGCCCTTTTCACCTACCAAGAATACAAAAATATGGCAATTCAACCATGCACCAGTTTCCCAATCACAAGAAGCCATTGCTATAGTCTGGATCAGAATGTCCCCTAAAGGCCATTCGTTAAAGGCTTGGTCCTACTGGAAGGTGACAGAACCTTTAAAAGGTGGGGTCTAGTGGGAGGCCATAGGTCACTGGGAGCATGACCTGGAAGGGGATTGTGGGACCCTGGTATCTTCCTGTCTCTTTTGCATCCAGACCATGCTTGGGCATGTGCTCCCTGCCATAATATGCTGCACTGCCATAGGCTCAAAAGTCACAAGGCTAACTATAGTCTGAAACCTCCAAAACTATGAGCATAGCAAACCTTTCCTGTTTCTAAGTTGATTATCTTAGGGGAATTTGTTACAGTTATAGAAAGTTAAGGAAGGAAGTAAAACCACATATCCTCAAAAAGCACAGCAAAATGTTCCCGGGAGACTTCAGAGATGCCATCCTCTTCTGCTTAGTGGACACTTCCTCAGCACAACCCTCCTATGGCTTCTTACCAAGAAGTCACCTGCAGGAGCACGAAGGAAGCTCTCAACTTGGGTATTAAATGCTTCGTGCTTAGTTTATGAAATCCTCCTCCTCTGGTTCCTTCTTTGATTCAGACCTTTTAAAGAATTTTCCATTTCAGCCTATATTAGCACCAGAGCAATATGATTGGGACTGGAGTAAATGGCCAGTCAGGAAGAGAGTGTACCAGTCTATGTCCTTAAACATATAAGTTACTCTCAAATAGCTTTGCTCTACCAGAAAGACATAGATATATAGATATATAGATATAAACACAGACTTTCTGGTAGAACTGGCTCTCAACTTGTGACAAATTCTCTTCCCCTATGAGACTCACTGAGTGAATCTCACATACACATTTTAAAAGGATGCCCTTGATCTTTGCCATGTCAGAAATCTACATTGAGCTAAAATTAGCCCGTTTTTTCCTTTCCAAAAATTTCCTGCTCAAATACAGTCAAGGTCAAAGAATTAAACTCCATGAAATGCAAATGCAGTGCCTACTGGGAAGAGTCAAAGGAGTGTAAATCTGCATTATAGTAATAGTACTTGGCCCTCCAACACCCAGCGCAGGGAGGGTGTAAGGGTCATTCCAGGCTGCTTCCCTCTACCCTCTCAGCTAAACAAGTCCAGAGCCCGAACATGCACTGGACCACACAGGGAAGGAGACTGCCATGTAATCTGGAGGAGAACCCGGGGTCAGTGTCCCCTAGTCCACTTCCAGGTACCTGCCCACTCACCTGCAAGATGGCCAGGACTGCTCTGTGGGAGCAGGAAGCCAGGTCATTGGGGCAAACCCAGGTCGTCAGCTCTGCTCCCAGCCCCTTGACTCCAACAACTTCAAGTAGCACATCCGCCATCCTGGGAGCCGTCCACCCTGGCCTATTGGCTGGGCAAAGTCCAGCCTGCCAACAGCTTCTGCTTTATCCCTGTTGTGTGTTAAATTACGGCAGCCACAGTGCCTCCTTCAACCTACAAACCCAGGTCCCAGCGCATGAGCCAGAAACACACATTTCATCCCATTCTATGATGCCACCAAAAGAAAAACACTTCATTTCCCTTAGCTCAGTCAAACACACCAAGCCTAAGGGACTAGAAAGTGGAAATGTGTAAAACCCAAGAGAGAACTTCCAGAGAGCCCTGCAGCAGTAACCTTGCAAAGCTGAGAGAAAATGGTCCCAATTCGCTGTGATCGCCACCATGTGGACACCTCAAGAGCCACAGGGAGTCTCCAGGGAGATCGTCACCCCGGGTCAGGACATGAGAAGAACGTAGCAGGTAGAAGACGGCCAGCGTCTACAGCAGGAGAAAAAGCTGCTGCCCGCAGTTGCTCTGGGCATTCGAGAAGGCGCTGAGCCACAGCCCTTGCTGCTGTGCCCAGAGATGCCAGGTGTCCCTGGAGCTCGGGGGCTCCCCGCTTAGGGCTGAGAGCAGGGTGTCCGCCTTCCTTCACAGCTCTGGGGTGTATTCTGTGGCAGGTGCCACATTTCCAGCTGCTACTTCTGGAACCCTATGAATGAGAACCCACATTTTACCCGACATCGATGACCCAGGGATCCGCAGAAATGCTTGGTTGTAAGGAAGCAACTAGATGCTCCTTCGTGGAGAATGGCACCATTCGCTCTCTGGGGAGAACTCAGTTTTTAAGCGCTAGGGCGAGAGGTAAGATTTTAAGGTTTATTATGTAAGTGGAGTCACCCTCATTCAAGGTGGAATTCATATTGTGGAAGAAAAGCACCAGTTGCATGGTAGGAATTTTGTTATCAAGGTATATGTGTTTTCATTCCTTTCAGGAAATATACTCTAAACACTTCATAACTGGTTAGTGTTTTTTTCTTTCTTTTGTCTTTTTGAGACAGGGTTTCACTGTGCAGTGCAGGTTGGCCATGAACTCACTTTGTAGCCTAGGGTGGCTTCAAACTCACAGCAATCCTCCTGCCTCAGCCTCGCAAGTGCTGGGATTATAGAAGTGCAGTCCACACTGGGCCTTTGGTTTCCTTTGAAATAACTTTTAAAACATAAAAACCATTTTGACTTTCCTTACGTGTATTACAAAATGTTTGTTATGGCCTGTGGGTATAGCTCAGTGGTAGAGCATTTTCCCAGTGTGCACAAGGTCCTAGGTTCAATCACCAGCAACGAAAGTTTGCTGTTAGTGTACAAAGAGAAGGTTGTCATGACATAAAATAATCATTTAAAAGGTTGCCAGGTAGGCATGGTAGTGCATGGCTCTAATCCAAGGACTCTGGAAAGCTAAGTAAGGAGGACACAGGTTCCAGTCCAGCCTGGACAACGTCATGGTTTAGTGATCTTATCAATCTATCAATCCATCTATCAATCAGTAAAATAAAATGAGGGGCTGGGAAGGTGGCTCAGTGTGAAGGCCCAATGTCCAGAAGCCAGTACTATTGAAAAACAGAGAGAGAGAGAGAGAGAGAGAGAGAGAGAGAAGATTGCCACAAGCATAGTACTTTGAAAGGTTCCAAGTGTTTGCAGAAAAACTGGGCTGCTCAAAATATTTTACCAAATTCTGAACTTTTAGAACACTAACCTCCAAGATTTAGACAAAGGCAAAGCTACATTTCCTCCCTCACGACCATGTTGGATGTTCATTAGCTCCTGAAGCAAGTCTTTGTAAAATCAAATTATATTTTTAGAAATCAGTAAGAATTGAAAATTTGTCACATATACTGTATTTTTACAAAATCTATGTCTTAGCAGGGTATGCTGGCACACACCTGTAATCCCAGCACTTGGAAGGCTGAGTTTGAGGCCAGCCTGGGCTACAAAGTGAATTGAAGGCTGGCCTGAACTGCATGGTGAAACCCTGTCTCAAAAAGACAAAAAAAAAAAAAAAAAAAAAAAAACCTATCTCATATTGATTTTATTACAGATTTAGCAGTCTACTATTTTAAGGGGTACTAGATAATATAACCCTCAGTTTTTAACATTGTATCAGGTTCCTAATTTAAATTTCTGGTGTGATAATGGAGATCGAAGCCAGGCACATGCCACACACATTCAACCACTAAGGGACACTTCTTGCCCCTTAATATATTTTTAAAAAAATTAAAACCAAAAATAATTCATTCTTCTGATATATATCAGCATACTCAAGCTGTTATAGGCTAGATATGCTGTCAATATTGTCCAGCTAAAATATACTCACAAATGCAATATTGTTAAGCTAAAATATACTTACATATATATTTCAAATGTATTTCTTAGGTGCGAGGTGTCACTGTGTAATAATGTACTTTTTTCTGTGATGCTGGGGAGTGGACCTGGGGCCCTGAGTTTGCTGTGTGAGCTCACTACCTCTGAGCCATATGAGGACCCCTTTCCCAAATTGTTATTTGAGACAAGTTTAGCCGCTCAAGCAGCCTTGAGCCTGTGACCCACTTACCTCAGCCTCCTGGGCAGCTGGGATTACAGGCATGCACTGCATCTGGCTGCAGGAATTGCGCTTTTAAGAAATGTTTACACCAGATGCAAAAACACCTGCATATTGTATGAAAGATGTCGACTGCTTTTGTAATTAATAACAGGAAAAAAACATGTTAATAACTGGTTATTTTATTATTATAAAAGTACATTTGGAATGCATGCCGCAGTAGTGGTTTTTATTTATTTTTATTGTTACACATTTTTAAACATTTATAGAAAGCATATTGCTTTATTCCAAGTAGAAACAACAGCCAAGTACCTTGTGATGCTTTCCATCAATAAATTATTATTTTAAAATTTCCTCATGATTAGTTAACCTTTGGTAACACCGCCATAGTCAAAGGGAAGTCTCCAATTCAAAGTTCAAGCTAAATATTTATAGAGCTAAAAACACTCCATTTAAAGGCAAAAAAGGCTGGAGATAGAGCTGAGTGTAGAGCACGTACTTAGCAAGTCTGAGGGCCTGGGTTCCATCCCCAACACGCACGCACGCACGCACGCACGCACACGCATTAAAGGCAGAAAACTATCTGGCAAGTTTTGAAAGCTGGTGCTCAGACAGACAGGTCCATATTTCAGCAACTGTTATCTTCTTCCAAGTGAAGGAAAGCAGGTAGATCGCCCCTTCCCATAAAGTAATAACTGCTCGTTCGGTGCCTATTTATTCTAACCAAGATTACTGGGAGCAGTGTAAACAGTTTTGCCTTTTCTCAGAGGAGGTTTATTTTATGTGGTAAATTCACTAAAAGGTTAACTGCCTTGTTAACTGCGACTTAACACAGTGTTAAGAACACAAAGCAGGAGCAGGGCCAGGCGTGCAGGGCCAGGCAGTAAATATTTCACACTCTGCATATGGTCTCTGCTGCAGCTACCCGGCTCTGCCACAGCAGCACGACGGCGACTGTAGGAGATACGTAAATAAACACGTATGGCTATGTTCCAGGGAAATTTTATTTATGGAGGCCAAATCTAAATTTCATGTAATTTTCTTGTTGCAAAGCAGGATCTTATTTTGGGTTTTGCAACTAATCAAAGCCACTCTTGGGCCCACCTGCGAAAGAGATGCAGGGCCACATGTGGCTCAAGATCTTTTGTACCTGGACTCCTGTCTCCCTCCGTCAATGCCGCCATCCCCAAGCCAATAAATGCTATTAGCCTTGGGCAAAAAAAAAAAAAAGAGGAAATGTTTTTAAAACATAAATTAGCTGAGGAAGTGATGACCAAGGTGTGATGGAATCAGGTCCCTACTGGGACACCCAACTGCAGGCTCAGGCTTGGCCACCTTTTCCAGGCATCCAAAGCCACCAGCAGTGGGCAGCTTCATACGAGCCACGAAGCAGCCCAGCCTGACTGTGGCTCTGAGAAGAACAAAAAAACCACCCATCCCTTGCGCTTGGCATCATTTCTGCCTGCAAATTGCCCGGCACAGATAATAGGCGCTACTCTGCAGAAAGAGTCCCTGCAGCTCAGGGCCACACCAATTGCATTACTCTGCCACTCGAATCCAGACCACAACTGATCATGGCCAGGATGGAACACTTTCTAAACACAGTCTGAAGAACATTGAACTCTGGGCCCCTCCACAAGGACAGGAGACGGAAGAAGGGAAACCTGAGTGTCTCATTAACAATAATAATGTGCACGTTGTTAGCAGATGGCCTGAGGACCAGGCCCCAAAAACCCTCTAGAGCTAAGTGCAAACAGGTGCGCAAGTAACCTTTACCTTTCAAAAGGACACTTGTCCACCATTTGCACAAGTAAAAAGCCTTACCTCTGGGCAAACATTCCCCAGATCCCAGTTAAAAGCAAAGGACCGTGTGACCCAGCCTCTACCCACTTTTCTCCAGCGACAGGGAGGATGTGATGTCCCCAAGCATGAACCTTCCCAGGTCTATGCTCCCCAACGGGATGCCTCATCCCTTCCCCGAGGAGCTCCAAGCTGCAAAGGCAAAAACACTGACTTCTGAATTAAAAACAAAACCCACAGTCACAGAGCTCAGGAGCAGGGAGGCTTTTCCTTCGGGGCCTTGGCAATTTCTGCAGCTCAAGTTAGACGCAGGCTGGAAGTTCCAGAGCCCAGCTAGAAAGGTGGAGGAGAAGACCAGGCCCACGGGGCGCTGCTTGGGCTGCGGGTTTACGGTTCTGTGCGTTGTCCTCGGTTCCTCCACGCTCCCTTCACGCCATATCGACGGCGCTCAGCACAGTGTCCCTGCGAATACCGGGAGCAGTTGTTCCCCACGATACCCCGCGCTCAGAGCGGGTCCGTGGAGCTCTCGTAGCGCAGCGTATAGTTGGCACCGGAGTTGTTGTCCCAAAACTCGCCCTGCGAGCAGCTGTAGCAGATGGCGAAGTGGACGGCGACATCCTGAGCATGCCGCAGGTCTTCTCCTTCCCGGGGTTGCAGGCCTGGGGGCAGGCACAGCGAGAAGCTGAAGCGCTCGGCCACCGGTTCCCGCTCCTCCTCTGAATCCCCTGACCCGGATCCGGAGACCCCCGAAGGCGCGCCTGGCGACAGTGGCTCGGGCCGCAGTTCGGCGGGCACGTCCAGGAAGGTGCGCCACTCGGTGAAGGTGTAGCGCACCTCCACGGTGCGGGGGCCCGGGCAGCGCAGGACACGCCCGGAGCCGGCCACCTCGGCGCCCGACGGCGAGGGGCACTGCACACGCTCCAGGCACACGCGCTGTCGCCGCAGGCGTTCGGCCGCCGCTCGAGGCTCCGGGAGCTGGAAGAGCGGCCGCAGCTGCAGCGGGGGCGGCGGCGCGGGGAGGAGCGCGCGCCCCGTGGCCGAGGCCCAAAGCCCCCCGAGCTGCTCCAGGTCCTCGGCTCGCGTGGGGAAACTGTGCAGGCGGGAGAGCACGGCGGGCGGCACGCGCGGCTCCTCGGCCTGGCTGAAGTGCTTCACGCTGGCCAGGCTCAGCCCCAGCGCGTCAGCGAACTGTACCCGCTTCTTGCACTTCGCGCAGCAGTCGCCGGGGCGGGGCGGCGCGTCCCCGGCTCGCTCCCCGCTCTGCGCGCCCGGCCGCTGCTGCAGGAGCTGCGCCGCCTGCAGGATGGGGTCAGCGGGCAGCGAGAAGGAGCGCGCGCGCGGGCGGCGGCGTTCGCGCGAGTCCTCCGCACCCGAGGGGGCGACCTCGTCCTCCGAGGACAGGGCCCTGTTCTCCCGCGGAGCCTCCGGAGCCCCGCTCTCCACGCCGAGGACCTTCGCCTCGAGAAACGCCTGGGCGGCCTGGGCCTCCTCAGAGGGCGCGGGTCCAGGGGCCTCGGAGCCGTGCAACTGCACCCTGCCGGGCTCCATGGCACCGTCCTCCCCTGGGCCTTGTCCTGTCGCGGGCGCCGGCTCCAAGCTCCCCGGAAAACTTGTGTTCTAGGGGAGGCAAAGGCGCGCGGGTCTCCCCGCCGCCCCGGCCCGGGACGTGCGCGAGGTTTCCCCTGGAGCCGTCAGCTTTTAGCTGACGGCACTGAGTGGGCCGGGCCGGTCCCCTCTGGACCTGTCCGGCGGGGCAGGGGCAGGGGCAGGGTCAGGGGCGGGGAGGCGCCTCGGCCAGGACACCTGGAAACCAGCTCCCCAGGGCTCGGGTAGCAGCGAGGAAAGGCCCTGAAGGTCGCGGGCTCACATTTGTCGTACCCCCCTCCCGCGGGCGCCTCCGGGACTGCCTGCCCGGGAGGTAGCCCAATAACGCTGCCTTCCCGAGCAGGGGTCGCCCCTCGAGTGCCTCCCACCGGGCCTGTCACTGACCTGGTGAGTCCCGGGTGCAGGTGCACACTGGGTCCTGCGAGGCCAAAAGAGCGGGGTGCAACCCCTCCATCTGCATCTGCCTTCCCCGAACTTGGGTTTCGATCCGCGGGCTTCCCTCTCCTCTGAGCTCCGGAAACGGACGGCCCCGCGGTCCCCACCTACTGCCCTGGACGCGCGGATGGGTTTAAGGCCCCACGGGGTGCGGGCTGTGCAGTGAGGGGACGGGGGCGCGGGGACAGACTGGGCCGCCCGCCCAGAGCTGCCGGAGCCATTCGCGCCAGGCCCGCGCGCACGTCCCGCCCTCCCTGTCCCGCCCGCGGGTCCGCGCTGCTCGGCTGGGCGGGGAGCACGGGGCCTGCATGGGCTGGGAAGTCGTTAACGCGGTGCCCACCGCACCCTCCATGCCCCGGGCATCCGAGGTCTAGCGGGACCGCTCAGGCCGTGCCAGGGCGGAGGGGACTTGAGGGTTCAGGATACTTCATGGTATCTGGGGACTGTGAGACTTCCAGAAGCTATTTGGTGTATGATTGAAAACCAACTTCACTGCTCAAATTCAAGTGCCTGTCAGCTCAAGGCTGGGGAGACGGCTGGGCTTTCCCCTGGTCTGAGCCTGCCGGTCTGAGTGGGGCTTCAAAGCATTTCTACCGGGGAACTGCAGCTGCGGGGCTCCGGGACCGCAGGGAACCTATGCATGTGCAGTTTCCTCTACAAAGTTGGGGATTCTAGGATCATTGATGGAATTAAAACACAGGATAGCAAAGCTAGCTTCCCCGGGTTCTACACCCGAACCCCAGTAACTCCAACAGATTTGCTTTAGCAGAAGTCAAGGTGGCCAGGGCGATAGGTAAGAAGTGGTGAGGGGAAGGGGAGGGGAAGTTTCCTATTAAAAGCTAATATCATTGAGCACTAACCGGATGCCTCAGCCATTCTGAAGATTCTTTCTGTATGATCTGTTTACAGAACAACCCTACAAAGTAGAAATTCTGTTATTCCTGCTCTACACTGGCAGCATAAGAGCCTAGAGTGATTTTTCATCGGCCCAGGCCCCACAGCTAGGCCGTGATGTGCGGGGGAATCCAGGCTATTATCAGGAGGCTCCCACCCACTGCCAGGCCCGAGCTGGGCTAGTGTGATGGCACAGGAACTTGCTGGTCCACTTGGTGAGATCTTGGTGGGTATTCTGTGCCCCACACAGAGCTCCATCATTGCATCCCAGCTTAGCATGGCTTCAAAATTTGGAAAAGGAACCACTGATTTTTTATTTCAAAAAGCATTGATATGAGATTAAATATGAAATTTACAGACTCGTTGGAAAAATAAAATCGGATGTTAAAGAGATTTTGATGTTGGGGTAACCCTTTGGGCGACAACCCTCTTTGAGGCTGGGTCCACTCTGGAACTGAGACCCAAAGAGGTGCCCTGAACACAGAACTTAAGGATCACTGCTCTCAGGGTTATTGGGTTGCCTGGTCCCAGCCCAGCACACCCTCCTGGCTTTGGTAGAAATGTTAGCTGCACCCTGCCGGAGCTCTCAGTATATAGGAGGAAACAAACTTCAGTGCAAACTCCTCGCATTCTGGCAGATGCTCAGATCTGGGGAGTTCACACATAGGCCTGGAGGGAGGAGCATCCGAGGCCACTGGATCTAGAGTGTGTGACGCTGTGATTGATTCATGATTTAATGTTAGGGTCCAGGGCACTAGGATTAAGGGTGTAAGTGCTACCAGTGCCAAGTAGCCTGGATAAGACATGAGGGATAAAGAGAGTGGTGGTGGCCCTTGCATGCTTGCTTTGCTACTTTTCTGCCCACCATGAACTGCTTCTCCTCAGCAAAGCCTGTCTGCCTTGGAGCCAGCTGACTATGGACTGAACCCTCTACAAACTATGAGCTAAATAAACCTTTCCTTTCTTATGGGTGTTGGGTATTTTGCCTCTGCAGTGAGAAACATGACTAAGACAGAGGCTTACAGAGAAAATGAATTGCTCAATGCTATGATCTGAATGGGTCCCCCAAAAGTCTTCTGTTAGAAACATAGTCCCCAATTTCTTAGGTCAATGGTGGTTGGACGTAGAACTTGTGAGGAGCCTCCAGGAGGGCATAAAAATTTTGAAGGTAGTAAAATACAACAGAACAATAGAACAAAGCCAATTGAAACAGTGTAGTGAAATTGGTACAGAACCTCACAGCAGGTTATTGGGATAACAGCAATAGGTACCATAGTATATCTGGTTATCTTCACAATAGTTGTCCTTTCAATCAGGTATAACAAAATCAAACCAAATACAGAACATTATAGAACTTATCAAAACAGAATATTGAATAGAGCAATACAATTAATCAGAACAAAGCAAAACTGATAACAATACTTGCCTTCAAAGAGATGGTAGAAGGAAATCCTTCATATTTGCTATATTGCATATAGTCAACCTCCCAAGAGATGCTCAGACCTCTGGCTCCCATTTGCTAAAAGGGGGTAGGAGGGGGAGGATGGGATGTTTGATTTTTAGCCCTCGTGCCGGTAGGCTCACCAGGGAGGCAAATGGATTGCTTTCTTTCCCAGCTCCCTAAGTTCCAACATGGTGTGAATCTCAGGAGACGCTGACTGGTTCTCTCACTGGGGAAGCTGCTGCTTGCTTGAGCCACAGCTGCTTACCAGGGAGACGAGCCCATAAGTGGTTTTATAAGAAGAGGCTTTGTCACCTTCCTATTATAAGAAGGATGAGGAGTTGATAAGAAAGATTGGGGGCTTTAAGAATATTTTCTATTCTTTATCTTTAGAATCTCCTCTTTCAATGTGTTTTACTCATGGTTCTGCTCAAAGATTTACTGGACCAGGGTTGCATAGTCTTTGCTCAGAGTAACAGGAGTTTCCCAATGCTCCTTGGCCTAAGAATCAAACCAGTAAATTTTTCTGAAATTAAGAGTTATCTGAATTTAGAAGGGATGACTAGAATCTAACTGACTTCCTGTTCATGCTTCAAATTGCAATGTTTTTCTTCTCATATAGATTTTATGTCCCTTCTAAGTAACTCCACTTACATTTTAATTTTTCTGACTTGATTTTGGATGTCTTGTATCACAATAACGGAAATATGTAAAAACGTGAGTTCTCGACAGGTGTGACATGGTTTTAACAGGTGAACAGTAGGAGACTTCAGGAGTCCAGGCCTTGTAAGAACTGTGCCCGCGTGGCCACAGGAAGCAGTCACAGCGTCTTTCAGCTTCCAGTAGGAAGGGCCCCATTTTCCTCCCCAGTTTTCTTGTCCGCAAACTCAGCCCACTTTTCTCTGTGTGAGACAATAATGATCAAGAGGTAGGGAAATGACCAGGTCTGTTGCTTCTTATTGAAAAGAGAAAGCCAAGGAACCCCCCTGACTCACATCACACTCCCACTAAATCATACAATGTCTCCTCTATTCCGAACACTGAAAGTGAGTTAGATTTGGCCTAAAACTGCCGCCATACATATTTTAAGTCTGTCTGTACATGGTGAACTGCAACCTAATTTAGCTGAATTTTAGCCAATCTCAAAGCAGCCAACAACTTAAACTATGATCAGAATAGACCGAAGCACTCTGTTTATCTTCTGGGAGCCCAGTGTGACCTCTGGTCCTTTGTTTCAGCCCTGATGGAGGACTGGTACCTAATCCCTGCTTCGATGCCAACCTTCTATGCCTACCACTGGGCCAAACTCCTACTTCCTCTTGATCTGAGCCCAACCCTATTTCCATGGTCTCTCTGCCTTAGAAGTCACGTTTTGCACATCTCTCCTAGAAGCCTCTAGGCTGATGTGAGCTGAGACAACAAGAGCTTTAAGAATGGATCCCAGTCTGGGAAGCTGCGCTTTTTAACTATTTCATTACCAAGACATCTGCACAAAGAACTTCACAGCGCGACAGTAACATTGCCATCATCCCCCGTTACCCTCACCATTACCTCTCCTCCTCCACCGCTGCCTTCATCCTCATCCTCATCCTCACCTTCCTCGTAGTCATCATCATTGTTGTAGTAGTTCAAAAATAGCGCCCTAGAGAAAACTTCCCAAACCACATGCCTGAAGGTTGCATATGCTCTCTTCCCTGCCTGGGGCAGAGGATACAGCTCAGTAGCACAGCGCACAAGGTCCTGAGTTTGATTCCTGGTACAGGAAAAAAAAAAAAAAAAAACAAGGAAAGAAGCACCTTCTGGCTGCCTGGTTATTGAAATTTCCCAGTTACCAGGGCAATACAATTTATTAATTTTACTTTCTTCGTGTCATTTTCCCAGATTAGCACAATCAGTAATGGGGGGTTTCCATTTGGAGGCAGATTTAAACTGAAACTACTGAAGGGCAGGTGTTATTTGGACCCTTCTGATGTGTTTACACAGTGTTGCTTTTGTGACGTGTAGGAGAGTAAGGCGTGCGGACTGCGGTTCACTAAGCTCATGTGAGTGAGCTAGAGTGGCCAGTGGCGTCCTTGGCACCCAGGTGAGCAGCACACAGGTGAGGTCCAGTAGGACGCGTAGGGCGTGTGAAGGTGACCTGCAGCTGCGCATGCATTTTCGTGGCACTGTCAGGTAAAGGATGGGGTTTCCCGGTCTGATCTCCAATCAGACTGTTTTTGCAGAGCAGGGCCTGTGTGTCATACACCACCCAGAGTGTGGCGTAAGAGGCTCATTCTGAACTACACACCCAGGGGACCGAATACTTGAGCTTACACCCCACACTGCCTGTTGTGGTTGGTTTAAATGTAACCCCAAAGCCCCATGCTGTCATGGTGGGGCGGGCCTTTCTAGGGCGGCTGAGTCTAGCGTTTGTGATTGGTTCGCTGTCTAGGCGGTGTGAGTGCTGCACCCGCCCAGGGGCAGAGCTGACTTACTGTATAAAGGAGGGAAGGAGGCGCGCTCTCCCTTCTTGCTTTTTGAATGACTGACTCTTAGCCAGGTCACCCTACCTCGGAGTCAGCAGACTATGGACTGAAACCTCCAAAAACTGTGAGCTAAGTAAACCTTTCCTTCCCTAATTTTGGGGGTGGACTATTTTATCCTAGCAACGACAGAAAAGTAACCAAGACGATGCCATTTCTGCAGGTCACAGCTCTCAGAGCTGCACTTACCGGGTCTGTAAATTGGGGAAATATCAGTGTCTGCTTCATGGGACTGCTGGGGGCATTAAATCAGGCGAATCTGTGCGGGTTGCTCTTCACAGAGCTCAGCATGTGTTACTGCATGGTAATTACTTTCTGCCAACACAGCACCTTTGTTTGTTAATTCAGCGCCAATTTACTAATACTTACTATGTGCCAGATGCTCAAGGTGCCGGGAACCAAACTGTTGATAAAACCAGCCCAGGTCCCTGCCTGTAGGGAGGAGCTCACAGCACAGAGTGCAAAAGCATGAAACACACAGCTGATCCAATGTGTCAGGGAAGATGTCAAGCCCCGCACATAGTAGGTACTCATGAGACCAGTGTCGCCCGAGCGCTTTTCCCCACTACTCTCTGCTCCCCCTCGTCCTCCCTGTCCCAGGGTCCCCTTCCAATATGATTAAATAACATCCATGTGGTCCAACTCGAGGCTCCTGGGCGTGTGACCAGACAGGACAGCAGCATAGAGGATCAAAGCCCAGAAACCACAGGACACTTGCACCAGTGACATCAGGAGGCACCTGCTGGTGTTTTGACGTGAATCTTTGTCTAATGATCCTGCTGTCGCACTCTACAGTTCACCTGGTTGGCGATCGATGGTGGCTCTGTGGAGTCAGGACAGTAAACAGCGCTCTGTACTGGGGGGGGGGTGTTTGTGATCCCCAAAGAGTTCCCAGTCCCAGATGTTTCTGGCACGTCCTCAGCTATGGGACCCTTTCATCGTGTTTACCTTTCCCTGCTCCCAGAGGGTGATGTTTTCATCACAGTTCAAAACAGAGGGCACCTCACCTTTGACCTCCCTGGCATGTGGGTGAAGAGCCAGGCCCCTATTGTAGGGAAGGCAGCTCCCTGTTTGTAAATAAGTTTGAGCCCAGGCCTAAGCCTAATCGGAGTGTGGGCCAGTGGGTGTCTGTTAGAGGGAAAAATAAAATAAAGGCCATTTTTCCCATCATGCAGCTGGCACTGTGATAAATGCCTACATTTACATTCGTGTGAGGTTTTTAAATATATGAAAGTTGATTCTTGCAATCTTCCTGTATCCAGTATTAACAGATTAGTCTGCAGATAGTTTAGAGGCTCACATTGCATGTTAATATTTACCAATTTCATTTTTCTATTATTAGGATGGCTAAAATTCTCCAACCCGGATTGTTCACTAGGAACTGGAATTCTGAGAGCTGCTTGCTTCATGTACATAAGCAAAGCTCCCAGCGACTGTGGCTGGCATGTAGCTCAGTAGCAGAGTTGCGTGGCTAGAATACTTGAGGCCCTGGGTTCAACCTTAGTGCCCAGAACAAAAAGTTTAATATTTGTAATTTTTCCTTTTTCCAAATGTAAAGTTTTCCACAGAAGAACACAAAAGAAACCTGCAAGTTTCTCTAAGTGGTTGTGGGTCTCCAAGACAGTCCCAGGGTTCTTACTTCCTGGTGGTCACACTGCTCCCATGTCCTGTGTGACTGAGAGGAGGCTGAGAAGGGATGATATCCTCCTCCAAGGCTACGTCCTAAGAGCCACCGAGGATTCACGTCTCCAGCTTTGTGGGTCCCAAGGGCCATTTTGTCACAGTCCCCGAGCAGCCAGCACCCTTACATAGCCCACTGCAAGCATGGGCCGCCTCCTCCCAAGCCCATCTCCACCTTCCGATGACGTCACCCTGGCTGACACCTGTGCTGCGACCTCGGGAGAAGCTGGGCCAGAACCACCCTAGCGCCCACACTTCAGCCACTACAGTTAGGTCACTTGAAGTCACTAAGTTAGAGATAATTTGTTATGCGGCAATAGATAGCTAAGGTCCTCTGGATGTTGGGCTGTAAACATTGAGGAAGGGCTGGGGATTTAGCTCAGCGGCATAAGTGCCTGCCTGGCAAGCGCGAGATCACAGGTTCGATCCCCAGTACCAAAAAATAAATACTGAGGAAAGGTCCAGAAAAACACAGGTGGGGAATGTGAACTTGCAGGAGTCTGAGTAGTAACAAGGAAGCTAATAATTTTATGTGTATTGCTTTTTCCTCCAGAGATAGAGTGGGATGTGTTATGGTTTTGATCCATTGTCTCCAAGAGCCTCAAGTGTTGGCATGGCAATTGGATAATGGGGGGCGCTACTGGGAATGCAGCTGAATGTGCTGTGAAAGGGCCATGTCTAGTGGAAGAGGGGGATCACGGGACCTGAGACCAGGAACGGTTTATCTCCCTTCTGCCTCCTCCCTTCTCCACTTCCTGACCGCCATGCCGTGAGCAGCTCTCCTCCACCAGGTCCTTCCTCATGCATTTCAGTGTTTGAGTAGCCAACCATGGACTGAAATGTCTAAAACCGTGAGCCCCAAATAAACCTTTTCTCTTTTAAGTGCGAGTGTCATGTATTCTATCCCAGTGATAAGAAAGTGACTAAGACAGTGTTCCAAAGATATAACTAAAAATTAATTTAAAGGCTAAACTTAGAACCAGCCAAGATGCCAATAGGTAAATGAACAAATACAATTTGCTTACCATGGAATGTTACTTAGCAGTGACAAGAAATGAGCCAGCAAGCCATGAAAACACACAGAGAAAACCAAAATGCATATTAATAAGTGAGAGAAGCCAATCTGAAAAGCTCACATACTATGACTCCAGCTCCATGACACATGGGGAAAGGCAGCACTCCGGACTGGCTCCCCAAGGAGTTAAAGAGATGAGAGCATAGGATATTTGGGGCAGAGAAATTTTTGTGGGGACACCACAATGGTGGAGACCTGTCAGTATACGTTTGTTCAAACCCACAATATGTGCAACACACCAAGAGTGAATCCCAGCGCAAACCAGGGCCCTTGGGGGTGCTGATACCTTAGTGCTGGTTCATCACCTGGGACAAAGGCACCTCATTCACAGAAGCTGTTGATAGGAGAGAAGTGCGGGTGGGCACAGGAGCGGGGAGAGGATGTCTGTCCTTCCCACTCAGTTTTTCTGTCAACTCAAAACCCCACTATAAATATTCTATTCGTTATTTAAAAAAAAAAAGAATCTTAAAAAAAGAATCAAAACTCACACGCAAACAGATTTCACATCTAATTTTCCAGGGAAGCAAATCAGGGCCAGAAGGGGTGGCAACTTCCCTGAGCAAGGTTGAAAAATGGATTCACTTGTCAGTTTGCCCATTTTTTTTCCCCAGATAAAGTACAAGATAAAAGTTCAAAAACCTTGCCTTTGGGGCAAAGGATATTTTAAAATCTGGGCCCCTTATAGCATACCCTGAAAGCCAAACACTGAGCAAAGCCCACAGGACTCTCGGGGTGTCCCAGGGCGCTTGGGTGGGAGTGAGCTACAGGCCGGAAGAGAGGCACCCTGGTCGCCCCACAAGTCACCAGACAGCACAGGCAGATGCCATGAAGCTGCTGCTCCTGACGGGGCGGTCAGCCTCTGTCCTTCACTCAGGGCCACAGAGTGACCTCTTGTGCCTGGGACTGAGGAATGGGACAGGCCCCTTTCGGGGTCAGGTTACTCGCGGAGAGAGGATTGTTTGGGCCTGGGGGAGGTGGGCAGGCTGAGGACGCAGCCCTGTCCTCAGCAGAGAAGCACAGGGTGTATGACCTGAAGGGCTGGGTGACCTCAGGCTGGGAGTTGTGCAGGTTGAGGCTCCCTTGTCCACAGTGTTTGGGACCACAGGGAGTTTGAATTTCAGTTTTTCCCAGGTTTTGGGCTGTTTGCATAAATACATAATGAGACAGCTTGGGCATGGAACCCAAATATAAACACAAATTTATTTACATTTTGTATCCACATAGAGATCACTTTACACATTTTAAATTCTGTGCATGAAACAAAGCTTCATGATACGGGATTTTCCCCTTCTGGACTCATGTTGATGCAATAAAGCTTTGGATTTGGAGCATTTCTCTTCTGTATGCGGTGCAAACCCGAGGCCACCTGCACGCTGGGCCGGGGCTCTCCCGCTGCGCTCCGCCCACAGCCAGAGCTTTCAAATGCCTTCGTTTTGATCTAAAAATTCATCTCGGCACCGCGGCCCTGTGCTCTGGTGTGCGGATGCGTGTTCACCGAAGCACCGTGGGGAAGCAGCGCCGCGTTCTGCAAGGTGCCTGGGTCAGTGTACGCTTCTGCCGAGCAGTGACAGGCCACGTCCGCTTGCTCCCTGCGCAGGGAACCGAGGAGGAAACCGCAAAGTCGCCGTCCCGGGGACATTGGAGGCGGAGGCTGGGGGAGCTCGGGTTTTGTTTTTCACTGTGCACGCTTTCTGTTGTTTACCATTTTCACCATTTGCTTTGATTACTTTTCAAGTAAGTGCAGTTAACTTTTCAGAAAATCAGGGAATTAAACTTTTTTGGAAGCAAGAAGGTTTTATCTAAAGGATGAGGAACAGAAAGAAGAAAGAAAAGAAAAAATGGAAAATAACAGGCATTCGAGTGATTTGATAAACGTGAACGGTACGGAGATACAGGGCTGTGAAAAATGAATAAAACGTTGACAAATGAAGAAAAAATAAAATAATGGGCATAGGAAAGGCGGAAAGGGAAACCCGCAACCGGAGGCCGAGGCAGGCGAAGCTGGGGTCCTCAGTGCGGTGCACAGGACGGGCCCCCGGCCCCGGGCTGGGTTCAAGTCGAGCCATGCGGAGCCCAGACGACACAGCCGTGGTCTGGGCTGGGAGACCCTCCTCGGGCATCGGGCTACAGAATCAAGGCCGAGCGAGGAGTGAGGCGAAGGCTGAGACCTCGATAAACCCCACCCCTGACCTGGGGGAGATGGTGAAGGCGGGGCCGATCTGCAGAGCGCCCCCGTGTGGCCAAGACGAGCAGTGGCAGCGCCCTGGCCCCGCAGCCCGAGCTCCTCTGCGCAGGCGCAGAAATTACCCCGCCCCGGGCGGTCTTTGCAGAGCTGGAGCCCTGAGCTGGGCGGACGCGAGAGGCGGTGCGTTAGGAACCGGATGTGGAGGAACGGGTCGTTTACACAGCGAAATGCACAGGAGTGAGTGCCTCTACGGGTGCGGGGGAAGTCTGATCCCAAAGCCAAGGAGCCTCCTGGGTTTTCCATACCGGCTTCTGAGAGCTCCAGATCCGAGCCAGATCGGAGGAGGCCTCGAGCGCCCCCTTCAGGTTAAAGTGAGTGCCGCTCCAGCGGGCAGGACAAGACTGGTTCTCAAAGCCGGGTCCACGGACCTGCACGAACGCTGGGGAGGGAAGGGCAGCCCTGGGGTCGGATGTACTTTCCCAACAGTGCTAATTCATGTGCTGCCTTTCTCGCGTGTGGACATTCGCACTCGGGTTCTAAAAGCAATGGGGAGGTAAAAGGAAGCCAGCACTGCTTATCCTCGATATACCAACAAATTACTGATTTTTATTAAACCTCAACCCTTGAATCTACGTTGTTAATGTTGTGTGACCAAACGGGAAGCATGCATGAAGCACTTCTCCCCAGATCTGGGGAAAGCACTGAAAAATTGAGTTGTGAGTTCACTAGTTTCTTTTTTCGTGAAAAACTGATTTCACTTAAAAGAATGACAGATGAACTGTGAATATTCCAAGATGGGCATTTGCTCGGCCCTTTCTTGAAAATAATCCGGGAGAGCCTTAGACTTCAATGAAAAGATGTGGAAGAGTGTGTTGCTGACAGTTCAAATCCAATCTTGGAAAAGAACAGAGTAACTTGTACGCACCCCAGGGGTGCGGCTGCCCGGTCTCTAGATTTTCATGATGCTGTCCAAGGGGAGACAAATGTGATTTTTTATATTGTAAACAAAATGTGTCAATGTTTGGAAGATCTGCGTTTCTCAGTGAACCACATTTTCCAAATTGTCAACAGGTTACAAAATCATGCACGGGCCAAAAATCCATGTAAACTGTGAGATAAACCAATTTCAGGTAACTGAGGGTGGACAGTACATCGCTAAGGGTTCAGAGTCTGCTGTGGAACTCTCTTAAAGAAAGTGTTTTAATGTCATATTAAAGAAGAATATCCTCCCTGCATGGTGCGTACGTGGGGAGTCTGAGGCAGGAGGATTGCAACTCCAATTTCTGTTGCTTATAGCAGAAGGTCTGAGGCTGGGTTTAAAGACTTCCAGTTTTGATATCTTGATGAATACTGCTTTATTGGGCACTTATTGCAAAAAGCTTCTTATACAACTTCCCCAAATTTAAGATGCACCCTGACCTGTACAGTTCTGGAGACGTCTTACGTCTCTACGCAGTTGGCTGCCCAGGGAATGGCTCCCTCTCCTTGGGCTTGGGCTGGGTCTGGCTGGGCTATTGTAACAAAACACTGCAGACTGCGTGCTTATCAGCGGCAGGAATCTATGTCCTGTCCTGGCATCCTGTGCAGATCCACAGACAGGTGCCAGGGAAGGTCACAGTCCCTGCCTCCTGGGTGGTGCTTTCTCAGCGTCCACATATGGCAGAGCATGAGGCAGCTCCTTGGGTCCCTTCTGTAAGGATGCTGACCTCTTCTCCAGAGTTTTGTCTTCATGACACAGTCGCCTCCAGCCATGTGCCAGATGACCTTAAAAGCAGAGCAGGTTGGGGATATTTGCACCCTAGCTCTTCCCTCATTCCCACCCTCCCTCCCAGCCCCTTACCCTGAATTGTGACCCTGAGGCTGTGTCAGAGACCTGGCCTGAGACAGCCACCCCCACCCTGGCTGCCACGCTGTGCCGGCTGCTGGCTCCTGGCTCCCAGACTGGGTGGAAGGGAGGGCATCCCTGGCTCGCTCCCTAGTAAGGAGAAGCCAGTTCCTGATTTGGGGTAGATGACTGGAAGCCCGTTCTGTCCAGTGAAGAACTATTCCCTCCCCACCATCTGCAGACGACCCAAGGGGTAGCAGCTTCATCTTCCAGAAGCACCAAAGTAAGGACAATGAGCTGTCTTCACGTGAGGCAGAATCGGCACTGTGACTTTTGTTTGCCTGACTCTGTAAGATCCAAGGTGGCAGTGGCTGGTAGTGTGTCTTGTGGGGGCAGGGACACAGAGACAAAGACAGAGAGACAGGGAGGGAGAGAGACAGAGACAGAGGGAGACAGAGACAGACAGTGAGACAGGGAGAGACATGCAGGAGAGAGGAGAGAGGAGACTGAAACAGACACAGAAAGAAACAGAGGGACAGAGAATGAGAAACAGACAGAGAGAAGGAGACAGACAGAGGGACGTGTGTGCCTGCGTGTGTCCGTATGTGTGTGTGTACACATCACCGCTCAGCCGCTGGCCTTCCAGAGCCTCTTTGCTTCTGTCTCTTGGCTGCTTTTCTGGCACCTCCTGGGGTTTCTGGGGCTCTTTCCCATCACAGCCCCTGCAGGATAGGCAGTGGCCGTGATGGTCAGAGATTCCTTCTGCTCCTCTGCTCCGCCGGGTGCGGGGGTGGAAACCAGGGCCTCAAGGCAGCCGAGTGTCCCACCGCGGCCTACACCCCCAGCCCTGTTCATTTTTTATTTTTCGAGAGGCCTGACTTGAATTTGGGATCCTCCTTCCTCAGCCTGTCGTGCAGCGGGGATCACAGCTGTGCACCAGCTCTGTCACCTGTGGTCCAGGGTTTGCTCTTTTCTCTTTAACATTTGCCCAGCTGTGCCCTCGGCGCCCTTTCAGTGAGCAGACCCCAGCTGCCCGACCCCACGGGTGGAGCAAGGCCGACTCGGGGCCTAGAAAACCAGCAGCTGCCCTGCTGCAGCCTCGGCTTCCCTGCTGTGAAGAACAAGGTGACCGCATTGGGCTCCTTGGGCCTTTTCTCTGTTTATCTACTATCCAGCTATACATAGGGGTGTGTGTGTGTGTGTGTGCGCGTGCGTAGATGAGCACATGTAGACATTTGGTGAGAGGGCTAAAAAAAGTATGGTAGCCATTATTGATTTCCTGTTATCTATTTCAGAGCCCTGTATTGGTTTCATTGTTTTGATTGATTTTATTCTATTTCGTTTTGATTTTATCATGTCTGATGATATAGGCAGCTACTTTGAACAAGAGGCATTAAGGTAGCCACTGTTGATTTCCTGTTATCTGTTTTGAAGTCCTGTGTTGCTTTCATTGCCTTGTTTTGATTGGTTTTATTCCGTTCTGTTTTGAGTTTATTATGCCTGGTGATATGGGCAGTTATTTTGAAAATAACAAGAGGCGTAATGGTGGCCACTATCGATTTCCTTTTATCTTGTTTTGAAGTCCTGTAGCACATTTATTGTTTGTTTGTTTGTTTTTGGTGCTGGGGATTGAACTCATGACCTTGCTTTTGCCAAGCAGGCACTTACACCGCTGAGTTAAACCCCCAGCCCAACCTTCATTGTTTAGTTTTGATTGACTCTATTCTGTTTTATTTCATTTGATTTTATTCTCTTTAGAAAAAAAAGACAAAAGCCATCACCCCAAGATAGTTCTTATGTTGCAGTTTTATCTTTTCCTGAGTTAGGAGGCAGCACGATGCCTACCTGACCGAGTTGCTGTGTTCTGACACTCAGCACAAGCCTGGTCCATAGAAAGGCTCAGTAAACATTTGTTGGAAAAAAAATCAGAAAGGTTAGCACTATTTATTCATTTTATTTAATTGAATTTCCTTGGTTCATCAACTTTTAATAAGTAGATAAAGTAGTTATTAAATTAACATTTTGTTCCCTTAAATATTTGAAATACTTCTTCTGCTTCCCCTCTTTTTAATTGGAGCCATCTGTAATAAAATTTTGCTGAGTAAAATAAACGTCCGCTCAGTCTAAATGAAATAATTGGAAATTTGGAGGAAGTGGTCTGAATTAATGAGTTTGTACTGAGCTCAGTATAATTATGGAATGTTAGAGCCAGAGAAGGCTTAATTTACACTCTTGCTAATGAGGCTCCTCTGGGTCAGCGCAGAAGGAGGCCCGGTGGGCTGTGTGGAAGGACGGCCACCCCGGGAGCTTGGGGTCTGCTCTCCGACACCTCAGGATTCGCCAGCCAGCTGCCTCCTCCAAGCCAGTGTGTGCTGCTCACGGAGCTGGGGCCACGCAGAGGCCCGGCCATGCCTGTGGCTGACCTGTCCTTACCCCTCTGCTGTTTTCTCTGCTTGCCTCAGGCTTCTGTCGGGACTACTAAGTGGTGCTGATCTCTGGTTTAGTTCCACAAGGTCCTCCAAAAGTCTTGGGCCTTTGGAAGGTGGTGAAACCACAGAGGCACCATATTCAGCAGTGGATTCAATCACAGGACAGCTCGGAGCTGAATGTGCTGCTAGGAAGTGGAGTCTCGGAAGAGAGGCAGGTTGCCGGCATGGTTCACAGTGTCTCCCCTTTAGCTCCTCCTGTCTCTCTCTGCTGCCTGGCCACCGTGAAGTAAGGTGCTTTCCTCCTGTCTTGGAGGAAAAGTGAGGCTCCTCCTGTCTTGGAGTTAGAGGACCATCATGGACTGAATCCTCTAAACCCATGAGCCAAACTAAATTTCTCCTTTAAGTTGTGGGTGCTGGGTACTGTGTCCCACTGATGAAGAACATGACCAGGACAATAGGTCACAGATTCAGAACCCCACAAGGAGATTGAAAGTTCAAGGACTGCAAGTTCTTCAGACTGGTACCCTCCTTCCCAGTAAGCAGAGATTTCACACTGTGTCTTAATTTCTAGTTGCTGAGAAAAAGTACCTGACATCAACAAGGTAAAGGTGCATTTAGTTCACAATTCAAGGAGGTTCCAGTCCACAGTTGGCCGACTCCAAGGCAGGGTAGCATGGCAGAGGGGCGTCAAAGAGGAGGATCAGTCCCTGGCAAGGCAGGCAGAAGGCAGCAGACAGCAAGCCACAGCAGCAGCAGGGACAGCAATGAGAGCCTTCCTTTGCCCCTGTATATTCTATCCAGGCTGTAAGCATATGTGGGTCAGACACCCCTAACCCCAGCATGACACCCCAATTCAGCCACCTTCAAAGCTCCCTGCCTATGACTTCCTGGGGGGACATCTAGATACAAGCCATGACACTGTCTGCTCCCTGCCTATATATGAGCTGCCCGGCCACCGTGAGCAGCACCTCATCCCTGGGCCAGGATGCTGAGAGGATACTGGCCATCTTCTTTGAGGGCCTTGTGACAGTGTCAGACCACATCACTGGAAGCTCCTCTGAAGCAAGCAGAGTCAGGTGGGTTTTGCCCAGGAGCCACCAAAAGCCACAGTGCTAGGATCAGGAAGACTTGTCTTGCTACGTTGCTTCTTTTAACTGCTCCACACATTTGGGCTAAGCCTGCAAAGCCTGGAGTGACAGACCCACTTGGCCTGTGGGTTCAAAGGCATACACAGCTCACAGACACTGCATTTTGCCCGTGTGTGTGATTTTTATTTTTGTTTTTGTTTGCTTTTTTCCAGTGTTGGGGATCGAACCAGGAACTCACACAAGCTCGGCAAGAGCACTTCCCTCAGTTTCAGACCCAGCCTGCCTGTGTCTTTATTCACGATCCCTCAGAGTCCAAATTCAAGGTCTGTATTCTAGAACTGTGTCTTAGCCACTCCTTTTGTCACTGGCACACGATATCCAACACCCACAACTTAAAGGAGGAAAGGTTTAGTTTGGCTCACAGGTTTTGGAGGAGTCAGTCCATGGTCAGTTGGTTGCAAGGCAGGAAGAACATGGTGGAAAGTATGGTGGAGGAGAGGGTCTCGCCTCATGGTGGCCAGGAAGCAGACAGAGGGAAGGAGCTGGGAAGGAGATAAACCCTTCTAAGTCAAACCCCCACTGAGCCCCCTCTTCTGAACAGACCCCACCTCTCACAGCAAGTGCACTACCGCACCCCTGTGCTCTTTTTTAAAAATTGTTTTCCTTAATGTAAATGAGTAACTGCTTTGAAACACATACTCTATATAGCTGGGGCAGTGGCTTACACTGTACTTTCAGGTACAAAGGAGGCTGAGGTAGGAGGATTGCAACTTCAAGGGAAATCCTGGACAGGTTAGACTTTTTTTTTTTTTTTCTTTTTGAGACAGGATCTCTCTATGTAGTTCAGGCTGCCCTTGAGCTCACTTTGTAACCCAGGCTGGTCTCAAACTCACAATGATCCTCCTGCCTCAGCCTCCCAAGTGCTGGGATTACAGGCATGAGCCACCACACCTAGCTGCTTAGACTTTGTTTCAAAATAAAATTAAAAGGGCTGAGGATATAGTAATGTGCCCTCTGGCATAAATTAAACACACATTACAAGGGAACCTGATACAAAGCCTATCAGAAGTTAATATTCATGGGAAGCTGTTACTGTTTTTAATCTCAGAGGTTTCAAGGAAGTAAATGTAGTGTGTTTACTGACTGAGAACCAGCAATGTGTCAGGCATTTTTAAGCCCTGGGAATCCAGCAGTGAAGAGTCACTATGCTCATCAGCTTCGTGGTTTCAGAGGTGGTGGTCCATGGCCACGTGGCCCTGTTGCCGTGAACTGCAGCAGCTCTGGGCATTGTGCCAGGAGCACATGGTGGAGGAAGCCACTCACCTCATGCAGGATGGGAAGCAAAGACACAGGAAGGACCTGGAGCCCTAACGTTCCTGTCCAGGCCAATGAATGAATCCCCTCAGTGACCTGAAACCCCCTAAGCCCCACCTCTTAAAGACTCCAGCACCTCCCCGCCACAGTGCCAAGCTGGGGACTCAGGCTTTGGGTCTTCAGGGAATATTCTAGATCCAAACTATGGCAAGCATATTCCTTGTTCCTGTGGAATTAAAATGACATATGTTCAATCAGGCTGTTTTAGCAATTTTTATTAATGCATATTTGCAGTACATAATGAACACATTGTTATGGCTGTGTCTAGATGTCCCCCAAAGCCTCATGCCATGATAGAGCTTTTTTGGATGTGGCAGGAGCCTGGAGTGTGTGATGATGGGGTTAAGGGTGTGAGATTGCTAAATCAGCCCACTGACTGGTCAGGCACCACCCTAATCCTGGTAGTCCAGACAAGATAACAGGGACAGATGCTTGTTGCTTGTGCTGTCTTCCGCTGCCATGGATGGTTGTCCCACTGCCACCCCGCATTGGCCCCAGCCCATTATGGGCTGAAACCTCTACAAACTGCAAGCTAAATAAACCTTTCTTCCTTTAACTTTGGGTGTGGGGTATTTTGTGTCAGTAACAAGTGAAAAGGAAGACACCTTTATGTGGAGTTGGTACGTGGACATAGCACGTCTTAATTCCTTGTTTCATCTTTCCTCTTCTCCCTCCCTCTTCCCACTTGAGCCCCTTCCCATGAGAAACAGTTGTCTCCCTGTCTCCTATTATTTACCCTTTATTTTGCTCTTTATTCGTATTTTGAATTTTTCACATAGGAGATATTTAACAATATTTAACTCCCTATTTCCAACTTATTTCATTGAACATTACGATCTTGAGGTGCATCCATTTCCTACAAATGACAAGTTTATCTTTAGGGCAGAGGAGCACTCCCCAGAATGTGAATACCACATTGTCTTTATCCATTCTCCTGGGGATGGACACACAGGCTGCTCACACAGCTGTTGTGACTTGTGCTGCTATAAACGTGGGTGTGCATTATGACTATAATATATCTTAACTTTTTTGTTTATGTTTTTTTTTGAGACAGGGTCTCACCATGTAGTGCAGGCTGGTTTTAAATTCATGGTAATCTTCTGCCTCAGCCTCCCAAGTGCCCAGAGTACGGGCCTGTACCACCTCCCCCGCTCCCAGTGACATCTTAACTCTTTCAGGAAGATACCTACAAGGTGAAAAGCTGGGTTGAATGGAATTTCTATTTTTAGCTTTTCATGGAATCTCCATACTAATTTTCACAGTGGTTGTACTAGTTTACATTCCCACCAAAATACAGAAGGCTCTTCTCCCACCCAGTCTGCCACCTTTTTTATTATTTAATTTTTTTATGATAGCCATTCTCTTTTTTTTTCATTTTTTAAAATTTTTATTTAAAGAGAAAAAAAAGCAAAAGAAACAATACAGAATTCTAAAAGAAAAAAGAGAAAAAACATTAAGAAATCACTAGTTGATAAATTACTTATCTTCATCTTGGATGTAGTTATTCAAGTTACAAAATTAATGGATACATAGTAGACATTCAAACAGTCAGACTACAAACAGTTCTGCTCAAAGATCCAACAAAGATTCAGCAGTATGGTCATCTATTTTACACACTCAAACATACATGCAGTTATATCCCTTAGAGCACTTTCTTTTCCTCTCTTTTTTACAATAGCAATTACACATTTGGGGTTTTACTACTCTTATAGTTCTTATCACTTTTTCATTCTTTTTTTTTTAAGTTTTATTTTTTTTAAATTTTTGTCGGTATCAGGGATCGAAGTCGCGACTGTGAGCTTGCAAGGCAGGCGATTGTGCTGAGCTAAATCCCCAGCCCCGATAGCCATTCTTTTTGGAGTAAGGTGAAATCTGTTGTTTTAACTTGCATTCCTCTAATGGCCAGCAGTGTGGAACTTTTCACGTATTTACTGTGCGTTTGTACTTCTAGGTAAGGAGCAGAGCGAGGGTCAAATGTAAGTCTGAAGTTCCCACGTCAGCTTTTCTAGTTAAGCATGAGTGAGAGACTTACGCAGCCAGACAGCAATTTGAACACTGAAAATGGTAATTTAACTCCAGCTTACAGCCCGCTGTGCCCTAATGATGTTTTAATAATTAATGGCCTTGATGGCCGCTAGGGTTGCTTCCTCTTCCTTTTTCCTTCTCATTTTCCCTGACTAAAAGGAAAGACAAAAACCTCCTGACAGGGAATTAGCGGTTGACATCATAATTAGATTGCCTTAAAGCTTTCATCCACCCAGGGATGCGGGGCGAGGCCCTGAGCTGTGAGTTTCCACTGCAGAAGGGCTTGTGGTATCCTTCCAGATTTTTTGGTCTTCAGACAGGGTGAAAGGCATCCTGCCTTTCTCCCAGCTCTGACTTTTTCTCCCACAGATTCACCACTGCTCACAGAACAGTTCCTCTAAAACAACTCCACTAAAACCCCAAAGTTCAGGCCAGGCAGAGGGAGCTGCTTCCTGCTGCTCTTGGGACCAGGTCATGCCTGCCACGCAGCCTCAGCAGAGCTGAGAGAACACAGTGAATGCAACTCAGCATCACAAGTCCTGCCCTGGCCTGGCCATGCTCTGATGCCTGGGGAGCCTCTGCTCCCCACCGCATCAAACCCCAGCTCGACACCAACGGCTGAGGACCACATCAGTCCTCCAACTAAAAGAGTACTGAGCCCAGGAGTCAGCCCAAGGCCTGGAAGGTGACTGAATAACTTCCCTTCAAGTTCATTTCACTGCATTTGAAACGCAACATGGATTTATACCAGCGAGCTTCACCCAGCTCTGTATTCTGAAATGCCTGAAACATGGTGCTTCCTCAGCCGAGGCCTCTCCCCATCCTAAGTGTCTCTCTGTGTAACTGGTAGGCACTAGGCCCCACTGCACACTGACTACTCCCACTGAGATGGTAGCATAACCCTTTGTGTTAGGTGCAGGGCAGTTTCACTGGAGGAAGATGCTTTTGTGTAGGGAGCCATTGAAGCTGGAGATTGATCACATGTGTGGGGCTAAAGCAAGGCCAGCCCCGAGAACACAGAGCCCAAAACAAACCACATACACAAGCTGTTCCAGCTCCAGAAAGGCAAGGGCCCAGGCCAGCCAGGCAAACAAGTTGCTAGGCAGCAGGGCTGAAATTGTCCTCATCCTTCTGAGTGTATAATAAATATTCTACAGTGGTTGGGAAGTTTCCCCCCCACCATCAGGAGAGTAAGGCTCCACCTGACCCCAGCTTTTGCCTCTTCATTTTGTCATCCTCTCACAGTCCTTCACCCCTGGAACCTCAAGAGCTGCGTGGATCGTGGTCCTTCCAAGCCTCTGTCCCTGAATAATGAGGCAGTGATCAGATTCCACGAGAAGCCACCTTGTGGTCGGTGCTCTAGTGGACAAAGAACGACCCACTGCACCGTGGGGCCAGGTAGCTTCCTCCCTGTGTCCTGGACTGGTTGTTTAACTGAGTCTCAGAACAGCACAGTCATTATAAGATGACACTGACATTTGTTCATACTAATAAATTTGCACTATGGTAATAGGTTTTGATAAAGGCATATTTGCTTTTAGCGTGTTAAACTATCTTCAGATTCACAGTGATAATGATGTCAACTATCAGAGGCCAGCGGGTGATTCTGTAGCTTACTGACCCATCACACAAGACCATGTAAAGCCCTCAGCCAGCTGTTGTTTCACATTAGCCAGGTGAGGTGAGACTCCCAGGGCCCAGAGGAGTCGTGGCACCTGCTTTAGAAACATGCAGACACTGATGCATCACTGACTGGCTTTCCCTATTGTGATTCTGGGTGTATAAATTGCATGGCTTGGTTATTTTTTAAAAGGTCATCTAGAAGGTATAAGGTACGCTTATCTCATTTTTAAAGACTGTCATCCAAAATACAACATTTAAAAATATTACAAGGTTTAGAATATGCTTATCTCATTGTTAGAGGCTGCCATCTAAAATATATCATTTTAAAATATTTTTAAGAAATCTGGACTCACTGAAAATACATCTATGGACCCCTCAGAGTTTAGAGACACTGGCACAGTTTGTTTCTGCAGAGACAAATACAAACTCCATCTGTTCTTCCCAGGACTTGAATGTTCCCATAACACAGAGATTAGTCCCCTATCTTTATTTCTTTTTACCAGGAATTAATCTTAGGATGACCTTGCACTTGCCAGGTAGGTGCTGTGCCACTGAGCTAAATCTCCAGCCCAGGGTCCCCCAATCTTGCTGGCATGGTTATATTAACACGTGTCATAATCACTAGTCATAAACCTTATCTGAAAGGTCCTTTCTGCAGGATATGTTTAAAATTTAAAAGAGTATATAAAATATTGTCCCTGCTTTCTGATAGTTAACAATCGATGAAGTTTTATTATAGTGCAATTATCAAATAGAAATCAGAAACAAAGACTGAGAAGACAAATAAAAGCCAATTACAAACCAGTACTAAACAAATACATCCTGCTGAGCAAAATGAATATCTCCACAGGGTTTTGAAAAGAGAAATTGACAATATGATTCTAAATGCATGAGATGTGGAGAACCAAGAAAAACCAATGCGTTATTAAAGAGCAGAATAAGAGAAGCTACATTTTAGGTACTGAGACTCACTATACAGTTACAGGAACTAAGGCAGTTCTAGTTCAACAGGCACCGAAAGTAGACCAACGGAACAGATCAGCCCCAGAGCAGACCAACCTGTGTGGGCATGTGACCTATGGCAGAGAGCGTCCTATAAACACACAGTTAGAGCCAGGTGTGGTGGATAACCAGCACTCCGGGAGGCTGAGGGAAAGGACTGCAAGTTTGAGCCTAGCCTGGGTGAATTAATGATTTTGAGAGACCTGTTTCAGAGTAAAAAAATAAGAAAAGGGCTAGAGATATAGCTCAGTATGACAGTCCTGGGTTTATTCCCCAGCACCCACCCCAAAAAAAGATATTAACAATATTTAAAAGTTAATAACACTGGGTCATTGTGGTAGCCATATGCAAGAACAAATTTTTTTAAATTGGAAACTTAGCTTTTATTTGAAGACATTTCAGTGCTTTTAAACATCTTTTGAGTTTTATGAATTAACTCTACATATTAATAGGATTCAGTATGACATTTCAGTGTATGTTGAAGCATACCTTATACTACCCACAAAAATCAATTTCAGAAAGAGTATAGTTTTAAATATGAATGTTAAATAAACTTGCACAAGACAAGATAAATGATATTTATGACCTTGAGTATGGAAAGATTTCCCAAGCAGATGGCAAAAAGCAGCAAGCATAATGAGACTGATAAACTGGATTATATTTAAGAATTTCTGTTTATCAAAAGAAACCATTAAGAAAGTGAGGAGGCCAGACACACATAACATACGACACACATAACTGGCAAAGGACTCGCACCCAGAGTATGTAAAGAAGTCCTACAATTCAATATGGGAAAGACAGAAAATCTAGTAGAAAAATGGGTATAGAACCTAAACTCTTGATTTATAAAAGCGACCCAAATGGCATCCTTTTTTTTTTTTTTAGAATATCACATGTTTATTTCAGATGTAACAATGTTAAAATTGAAAAGTTTAATTTTTAAGTGCACCAAGTAAACCTAATCCTGTAAGTATTTTTAAAGTTATTCCCTCCAAAAATGGAGGGACCTTCTCTTTGCCACCACCGCAAGCCGTAGCTTCCCAACAGTTCTCCTTTTGAAGGACTTTTCAGCTGATGAGAAAACTGCTTTGTTGATATTTTAGAACTCTTTGTCCCCAGTGAAACCTGATTTGGGCAAATTGTATGCTGCATACATTTCTCTACAGATTCTCTGCTATAGACCTAAATGCAACAGGTCTTAGGGTTCACTTTTTAAGCTATTTGCCTCAAGTGCAAACCATCTACCTGACGGGCAGCTTTGTAAGTCGTGTAAATGCAGATTCAACTCCTAGTAAGACACTGCTTCCTGAACTGCCAAAAGGAAAGACCGGCCGGGGGGCGGTGCTGTGTGCACCGTTTTGTGCTGACATCACTCAGCGGAGCGAGCGGGGCTGTGGCCCCTGGCAGATGGGCCGACCCTGCCCTGTGACCAAGAGCAGCAGAGGAGCCCGCCGTTGCTCACTTTTCTGTCTCGGGAACTTTCGTCCCTGGTTTTTGTTAAACACAAATTTCTAGGACGAAAAGCTGCTGCCACCCAGAGTCCTTCCAGGGCCACCTGAGGGGACAGAGGAGGTGACCCGGTGCTCTGGGGAGACTTGTCACTACTGGGTCTGTGGGAAGAGGGGAAAAAAGCTGGCATCCCCAGGACCTCCCAGAGCCCCTGCTGGTCTACCCTCACATGGCTGTGACATTACTCAAAAGATGCACATTTTACCAGTTCGCAACTGCTTGGGAATTTCCCTATGGGATTTATTTTTTTCTTTCCCCTCCCCTTCCCTCCAAGGTTTTGCTCTATAGTTCAGTCTGGTCTTGGACTCATGGCGAGCCTCCTGCTTCAGCCTCCTGAGTGCTGGGATTGAGGCGTGCACCACCATGACCAGCCCCCAGTTTATACTCAGTCCCACCTTTTTCCTCAGCTGTCACTCACTGCTCTTCTTAGAGAGAATTTCAGAGAAGAGACCGATTCTGTACCAAAGCGTTTGTTACGGTTCTCTTCTCCTATGAGAGTGTTGCCAAAACCCCGGGACTGTGTCATAGCTATGGAGCCCATGTAGAGCCCACGCATGAGCCACTGGCCTGCCCATCACGCTCTCCAGAGGTACCAGACAGCCGAGGGACACCTGGCAGACTTGTGTGAGATCCCTGGAGCGTCATCACCCAGCAGCCAGTTTTGGGGTTCCTGGCTCTATTCGAGGGCTGCTGCTCTCACTGCCTAACTGAACCCTAACTCCTGTCTCACTAGTTCCGGTTACACTATGAGGCATGAATCCTCTTATCTCTCAGCCATCATCCTTTCCGTGTCCCAGATACCATTCTGCTTCCTGCACGCCTTCTGAGCGTGGCAGGGGAGGCTCTGTTAAGCCGTTTTGATGAAATGAATTCTCATTTACCAATGTGTGAAAAGCACACATCCAGGGACTGCAGACATGGCATATGTGTACAACAGCATTAGGGGAAACCTGGTGTTTAACCATCTCAACTTGATAACATGAAATTAAGCAGAATTTAAAAAGAAAAATTCAAGTTTCCCAAACTTCCTCTTTCTACAGCTGTTGTTCTTTGTTCTAATACAGATAAAAACAGTAACATTTGTTCCCTGTAAGTAAAATTGTATAACTTCCTGTTCCCAGAACACCTGTGGCAGGGCCACCAAGATACAAAAGTCACGGCTTGACAAACTGCCTTTGTTCTCTTTCTGCCCATTCACAAGTTCCTTGCTGAAGACCACCCCCTCACCGAAATGTATAAAAACTGGAGCCCATCCTTTGTTCAACACTCAGCCTTTTAGACAGGAGTCCCATTCCGCCAGGTGTACACCTAATAAAATCATTCTGGTTTTTCCCCATTGGTCTCTCTGATCTCTTGGATTCTGCAACATGAAGCATGACCTGAGCCTTTTTTTGGCCCTTACCACCTGACAGCCCTGAGCCACCGCCCCCCTTCCCAGAAGGTGCACCCTAAGGTTCTTTGCAATAGGGGAGTCAGACAGCTCTGCAAACATCGCACACTGCCTTTGACTCCACCCTGCCTCCTGAGAACTTTACATGGAGACAGTCCAGTGGAGAGACTGTCTGTCATGCCATTGGGGGGCGGTTATCAGAGATCCAACTCACAACCTTGCACTTGCCAGGCAGGTGTTTATGCCACTGAGCCAAATCCCCAGCCCCCATCATGCCATCTTGCTGCAGGAGGGAGTTTGTTAGGCAGCGCTGGCAAACATCTGCTTCCTTGTACCTCCTGTGGACCTCAGTTGCAGATATGAAAAAAAAAATTGAGCATGTATCAGAAATGGCTTTCACTGTTGAAAACGTCCCCTTTGAGTTTTGGTTAATCTTTTTAAGTTAAAAAGGAATGTTTGATCGTTGTTGGTTACTACACAGGCCCATAACCTGGTGGCTCCTGCTGGACTCCTCATCACTGTGTAACCTGGCAGCTCTGGTAGCCACTTCCGAATCTCTTTCCTTTTCCTCTGTCCAGTGTGGGAGGAGCTGCTGGCACACTGCGTGCCGGAGCCCTGGAGCAAATCTACTTCCATCTTTCGAGCACAGCCAGGGAACTCACCTGAGCACCACGCCGTTCATTTCCTCCCCCGGTGAGCAGACCCTCACAGGCTGCATCCGCCCATCTCTGCTGCCCGGCGCTGCCAAGGGAAGGCCAGGTCCCCGCTGCAGAGCCTGCCTGGCTGCCTCCAGGTGCGGGACTCTGCTCAGGGTGCGCAGCCTCCATGCCTGGGGACCCCAGCGACCCCTCAGCCACTGCAGGGCAGGAGCGCAGCATTTCTGGGGTTCCTTGTGGGCCCAGCCTCTTCCCACAGCTTGGCAGCGGGTTCCTCAACAGGGATCAGGAGCAGCTATTTTGCAAACGTTTTTAACTACTGATACAATCGGCCCACTTGTTTAAGAAGCTATGCTTTATGTTTTTGGATAAATTGTAATGATTGCTCGTCTTAATTATTAAACACCATAAGGAAGGATAAAGTACAAATGGCCAAACATTTGCAAATAGAGATTACGAACAGATTGGTAAGAAAACAACATCTTAGTAAAATGTCAAAAAATGGGTAGCTTAAAAAAATACGGAAGTCTAATGAAAACATGAAAAGACTTTAAACACCACTCATCGTAAAGGAAAAAAATATATAAAAGCATACTTTTTTCAGCATCAGTTTGAGACAGATAAAGAAAACCCAAAATTCTGCATGTCAGTAAGGCGCGGGGACCAGGCCTCCTCACCGGCTGAGTGGGAGCATCCGCAGGGACCGCGCCTGGGAAAGGCTGTCTGGTGGCGCACGATGACAGCTTAGAATCGTGCACCCACTCTCCCCTGTGACGATTCCCCCGGACTCACTCATCCTAGCGTAACTGCACAGGCCCCACAGGACAGGTGCCCAGGCCGTTCAGGGCAGCCCCGTTCAGTCCTCCTCACCGTCGTGCAGAGCTGCTCTGCCCGCCCTCCGCTCCGATGCGTGACTCAGGGGGCTCACAGGTGGCCTTGGAGCAAGCACGTCCCTGCGAGAGCGGCCGCGGGGACGCATCTCCTGCCCTGGATCGCGGGAGCGCACGGGTTCGGGACAGAGGGCCTGTGCTTGCCTCAGCGTCCTGCCACAGCCTCGTGGAACTGCAGGCGTGGCCTCGCCGGGTGGCACCAGCGGGCACAGACTGGACGGGCACAGGGATCCTCCTCCACCTTCATGGAAGCTTCCAGTTCCCAGGAACGGCAGCCTCATCCCTCCATCCCTTTAGAGCTCGGGCCTGGCATCCACCTGGGGACCCCGAAGTGACCACTGAAGGGTCAGCTTGGGCACAATTTGTGGTGTCTCCTCTCGCAAGTGTCATCAGATGGTCATTTAAAGAGCACACAGCAGCTGTGTTGCAGATATGCTTGCAAGCAGTATTTGGAAATAATTTGTAGACTCTCCACATTAATTTACATGTTACCTCATGGTAACTAACTCCAAATACTCGTCTATGAGTTCAGCTAATTAGTGCAGCCCAACCTGGCATGACAGGGATTACACACATGACATAGTGACAGCTTAGAGCCGGGGATGCAGCTTGGGTGCGCAAGCACCTGCCTGGCAAGCACAAGGTCATGAGTTGGATTCCTGGTACAAAAAAATAATAAACATGTTAGTAAAATCACAGTCATTGTTACTGTAAATCAGTTTAGACTAGGCAACTGGAAAAGACTGTGCTTTAGCCCCAAGTCCTTAGGCTACAGGGATAACTGAACAAACAGATTCCAGAGAACCAAGCCTTTGTAACAGCCAAATTAACCCTCACCCTATTCCTCACACAAAAAGAAAGCAGCATTTACTTTCATTATCTAGACACTGTGCTATTACAGACCCTGTGCTAATTATTATTCTGCATTCTACTGTTTATGATAAATATATATACAGTTGTTGGCTAGGGAAGAGAAGACAGGCAAAAGGACCTGTCTTAGTCCACTGCCTTCAGGGTCCACAGTGCACGAGCCCTGTAGCTGTATACAGC
Organism: Hydrochoerus hydrochaeris; assembly: GCA_004027455.1. Taxonomy (NCBI): domain Eukaryota; kingdom Metazoa; phylum Chordata; class Mammalia; order Rodentia; family Hydrochaeridae; genus Hydrochoerus; species Hydrochoerus hydrochaeris. Next base: position 52,365 of record PVLA01005632.1, read on the forward strand.
TCAGAGTTGGCTTTTTCCTCCTTGTCTCCTTTCTTACTCTTATCCTGCAGTGAACAGAGCTTACTCTGCCTCACTTAAGAACAGAAAAAATGGCCAAGCCATGCAGGGCCCAGGCAGCCAGCAGCCAGCACCTCCCACGAACCGGCCATGCTGGGACTGGGAGGAGCCCACCAAGAAGCCAACCAGCCAGGCTTTCTGGCGAGCTGTGCCCCGGGTCTACTTTGCAGGCTTGGGGTTGGCAGTCTGAACATGCAGGATGACAGTATTCAGTGTGGCAAATGTGGGAGGGTTTCCTTCTGTATTGTTTTTGGGATCCAATACTGTTCTGTTTTGCTTTATTCAGTATTCCATGTTGATTGGCTTTATTCTGTTTTGTTTGGTTTGATTTTGCTATTTTTTCTGGAATGGACAACTATTGTGAAGATAACGTGGTAACTGTTGTTTTCCTATTTTAAAAAAGAATAGAAAATATGAGGATGGGGCAGCTACACCCTCACTGGCACTTGCCTGATGCCGATCCCATTACAGGTTGTGCTGGGCATTGGTTCTGTCCTGAGCCATACGGAAAGGACACAGTGACCACTGCTGAGGCACAGCTGACTGGCAGTAGTCTTTGGGGAACTTCTACTCCCTTCAGAGATCAGAATCAGAGAGGAAAATTGCTTCAAATTCATGCTACTCTTAGAGGGCATCTTAAAATTCTGATCTTAATAGATCTTGAAATAACTGAATGTGTTCTTTAAATTTTGTTCCCATTAAACCAGGTGGCTATTACACTAGCATAGCTCAGTCAAATGGAATTTCTAGTTTCAGTTTGTTGAGGAATTACCATAGTAGTTACACTAGTTTACACTCCCACCAACAATGTAGTTTTGTTAGTTTTTTGGTTTTTGTTTTTTTTTTTTTTTTTGGTCTTTTGAGACAGGGTCTTGCTATGCAGTTCAGGCTGGCCTTGAGCTCACTTTATAGCCCAGGCTGGTCTCAAATTTGTAATGATCCTCCTGCCTCAGCCTCCCAAGTGCTGGGATTATAGGTGTGTGTCACCACGTCTGGCCAAGTAGCCATTCTTTGTAGCATAAAATGGAATCTCAGTGTCTTTCCAAATTGCATTTCTCTAAAGGCCAGTGATGTTGAGCATTTCTTCATGTATTTGTTGGCCATTTGCACATCTCATTCTGAGAAGTATCTATTTATTTCAGTTGTTCATTTATATTGGGCCTTTCATTTTGGGAGAGCATTAACTTTGAGTTCTTTATATAGTCCAGATCAGAGGTGGTGAACCTATGGTACGTGTGTCACAACAGGCTTTTTATGTCACCAAAGTCTCTAAATGACCACTGGTCTAAATATTAATTCTCTGTCTGAGGAATAGCTCACAAAGTATTTTTCTAATTCTGTAGGTTAGCTCTTCACTCTGTTGGTTCTTTCTTTTGCTCAGCAGAAGCTTTTAATTTGATATAATCTCGTTTGTTGATTCCTGACATTATTTATTGTGAAACTAGGTTCTGGTCAGAAAGATTTTTTGTTTTGGTACCAGGGATCAAACTGAGGACACCACACTTGCCAGTCAGGCGCTGTGCCACTGAGCTATATCCCCCTGTTCAGAATGTTCTTGCCTATGCCTATGTTTCAAGAGGTTTATCTGTTTTATCTTACAGCAGATTTACTGTTCCTAACACTTGTATTTCTGATTTTATTTTAGTAGATGGTGAGAGACATGGATCTAAATTCAGTCTTCAGCATGTGGATAGCCAATTATTAAAGGGGATCTCTTTCCTCCAGTGTGTGTTTTTGGGCTCTCTGTGAATGATCAGATGGCTAAACATGGCTTGGATTGTATCTGCACCCTCTATTCAGCTGCATCGATCCATGTCTGTTTTTGTGCAGTGCCATGTAATTTTTATCTTCATAGCTTTCCAATGTAACTTGGAGACCAGGATTGTGATGCCTCCTGCTTTGTTTTTGCTGTCTAGGTATGCTTTTGCTATTCTAGGTCTCTTTGGGTTCCACAAGCTATTAGGACTGCTTTTCCTAGTTCTATGGAAAGTGCTGTTGGCATTTTGACCAAGACTGAATTAAATCTGTGTATCAGTTTTGGTAGGGTGTCATTCGGACAATATTGGCTCTGCCTATCCAGGGACAGGGGATAGCTTTCCTTTTTCTGATGTCCTCTTTGATCTCCTTTTTCAGAATACTGTAGTTTTTACTGCAGAGTTCTTTTACTTCTTTCATTAGGTTAATTCCCAAGTGTTTAATTTTTCATGATGCTATTATGATATTTTCCTAATTTCTGTCTCTTACTAGTTTATCAAAGAATGCTATTAATTTTGCGTTGATTTTGTATCCTGGTACAGCGATGAATTTGATTAGTAATTCTAGGAGTCTTTTGATGCAATGTTTTTGGTCTCCTATGTAAAAAGTCATGCCATTTCGAGTAATGGTAATTGACTTGTTTCTCTCCTATACATTTCCCTTTCTTTTTCTCTTGCCTGATTGCTCTAATGTTTTGAGTGCTGTACTGATCAGGAGTAGTGAGAGTGGGTATCCTTGTCTTATTTATGATGTTAGAGGGAAAGTTTTCAGTTTTCCCTCACTTAGTATGATGTTTGTTATAAGCGGCTTTTATCTGATTGAGATAGGGTCCTTCCATATCTATTTTCTTTAGGGTTTTTAATGTGAATAGATGAATTTTCTCAGATGCCATTCTGCATTTGCTGAGATGATTATGTGGTTTTTATCCTGGCTTCTGTTTGTGTGATGTACTATAATCATTGATCTGTGTATGTTGGACCATTCTTGCAGCCCTGGGATGAAGCCACTTGGTCTTGATAGATGATCATTTTAATGATTTTTTTTTCCATTTTGTTTGCCAGTATCTTGCTGAGGACTTCTGCATTTATGTTCATTAAAGAGATTGGCCTGTTCTTTTTCACACAGTCCTTGTCTGGTTTTAGAATCAAGGTAATGCTAGTTTCCAGGAATGAAATTGGCAGTTCAATTTCATTAAAGAGTTTGAGGAGTGTTAGCACTAGATCTTCCCCAAAGTTCTTATACGTGTGAATCCACTGGGTCCTGGGCTTTTCTTAGGTTTTTATTACAGCCTCAGTCCACTGCCTGTTACTGAACCGTTCAGGCCTTTTACTTCTTCTCTGTTTTGGTAATTCATGTGTTTAGGAATCTATTTCTTTTTCAGTCTGCAATTTATTAGAGTTCAGGTTTGTGAATTACTAATGATCTTTTGGATTTAAGCACTGTCCATCATGATTTTGTCTTTTTCATTTCTAATTGCATTGACATGGGTACTTTCTTTCCTTCTTTTCACTTTTAGTGGGTTCAGTCCTTGGTTAGGCTCCAAAGCAGAGGTGCTGTGATGGAGGTGGATCACAGAGGTCAACTCTTCACCCTTTGGCACTCAGCAGGCAGGACAGAGAGAGGAGCCCAGGACAAGGATACACCTTTTCCAAGTCCCACCCCAGTGTCCCATCTCAACCAGATGCCATCTTCTACCAGCATGTTCAGCTTTCATTCAGGAATGAAGAACTCACTGGTGTTGTCCCCATGACTCAGTCCCCTTCTAGAAACCCCACCTCTGAACACATGAGAATTTGGCAGGACATTTTAGATTTAAACCCTACAGCCTGGTACATATCAAAAAAGCTAAATGTTACATGTTTGCACAAAAACCCTAACTCAGTATCTCAGAATAATAGCACTGTCTTGTTTTCAAGTGGGACATATTCACTCCTGGCATCATCCAGCCTGTTTTAAGATTCCACAGTAATTATTCTGATTCTAACTTTGGTCCTAACCTTTTTGCTACATTTTGGGAAGAGGCCAAAATTTTGTGTCTTTGTGAAGCAACCTGCTCCAGCACAGCCCTCTCCTCACGATGATGCTCAACAAGCTCAGGGCACCTAACGCCTTGCTCTGCACACAGAACGCCTCTGGTGCTTGAGATGCTGGGGGAGTCAGGGTACCATGCACAGCAGAGGTGGGTTTGGGCAAAGATAGCAGCAGCACTGCAGGTGAGACCAAAAGGTTTCAACTCGGTAGCAAACATTTTACGTTTATTTGAGAAACCATTTGCAACTAGTCCACCAAGAAATGCCGGTTTAAAGCTGTGGCTTTTGGCATTAACTACACACTGTAATCACCTGGAAAGCTTTAAAAACTATGGATGCCTGGGTCCCATTCCAGGGATTGATTTAATTGGTCAGTTGCAGCTTGAGGTTGGGGGGGGGTGGTGTTAAAGGTATCCAGGTGATTCTAATATGCATCCAGGGTTGAGTCAATGAGAGGCTGCATTAGCAATTGGTGGTTTCCATGTGTGCTATAGGGAGTTGCCCCATTGCAACATCTCAATTTGGGGGGTTCTAGGAAGCAGCTTTGCTCAGTTAAAATCAAAGGACTCTTTCAAGTTGAACTCAGCTGTTGGGTTAAATTGCAGCAGGAGGAAATGTCTTCTCAGTAGTTCTATTTTCATGTCACCTGCTTTCAGAGCAAGGTTGTTTCAGGCACAGTATGATTTACTTTGTGTTGAAAAATTGAAAATAGCCTACAAATACCAAAAAAGCATGAAAACAATCTACAAACATATGGAGTGCATTATACATATTTTCAAATTTTCCCTATTAGACATGAAGAATAGATTGCTAGGGCCTTGGTTCCTAACCTCAGCCCTCAGCCATTTCCCTAAATTAGTCCAAGTCTTTCTGAAACTGATGTTCTCTAGCAGGGATTCTTCCCAAGAGTACTGGATGAAGAGTGGAGAGCACTGGATAGACATGGATCTCACAAGAATCCTGCTCTACTGCAGATATGTCACTCCACAAGCTAGAAGGACCAGGCATGGTAGCAGGCTAGTGAAGGTGTTCAGCATTGGAGTCCGGCAGAGGTGACACTGCTGAGTCCCCCCACTCAGCAGCTGTGGGGCTTCAGATGTGACCAGGAACAGTTATGGAAGCCTCCTCTACAGGAAAGGCGTGGCAATGCTGACTGCCGAGACAGAACTTCCTCTTCCCTTCTGAGGTCCATGCTCTTTGCAAACCGATTTGGCAGCTTCTCTCATTGAAAAGTAGAATGTTCCCCTCAAATTGGATCTGGGCGGGACTTATTTGCTTTGGCCAAAAGAATGCAGTAGATATGACTGTCAGAGGTCTTGACAGATTCTTGGTTTTGTTTTTTTCTTTCAGAACCTCACCATCTTTGTGAGAACAAGCCCATGTTAGCCTACTGAAGCATGAGATATTCCAGTGAGAAGAATCAAGGTGTCCAATTTGACGGCCATTTCATCTTGCAAAGCAGAGCACCTGGTAAACCAACAGCTAGTCACACAGACATACACACATTCAAAGGAGCCCAGGTAAGACAAGAATGGCCCAGTGGGGCCAAGCCTAAATATGAGGGATGGTTTGTTATGCAGCAGTAGCAACTATATACACTCATACACCCACTGCAAGAAAGGACTCCAGCATTTGATGACATGTTGATTTAAAGATACCTGGCAAACAGTAGGCACCCTGCAGGCACTGGTTTCCTTTTCTAATCATTAAAAGTTGGACCTGTTGAGTAATACAGTAATGCACGTATACATGTATGCTTGTAACTGGCACTTCGCAGTATAACCTACATCACAGGAGAAACAGACAGCCACACCCTGACCATGAAGTGTCCAAAGCCAAATAGCAAAATAAAAAGTAGCTTTTAATTTATTCTCTGCAAACCTAAAAACTGGAGGTTAAGACAGTGAGCAGATCCAGAATGACCTTCCTCCCTGCCAGGGTCCCACTGCCCTGCTTGCTCAGCTTTGGGAATGGACCACACAGGAGCAGCAGGTGGGCAGCAGTGGGCCCATCCCCCTGATAGCCTCCTGCCCAGTTTCTCAGAGTGACTTGTGTCTCCTCTTCTGGGCTGAGAACAGATGTGGGTATGAAAGAACATTCCCTCTCCTCTGACAGAGACATGGGCATGGGGGGTCCTTTCCACAGTGCCAGTTATCAGGTCCCCCTCCAGTGAGTTCCCAATCTCCTGCCAAGTGTTATGGCATACAGCGGGGTGGGGGAAAGAGAAGAGACAAAATAGAGGTACAGGCAGGGAGCTGGGAGGTTCTGTGTCTTGTTATCAGGGAAGGGCCACAAGTCACCCAGAACCTTGGTGTTAATTTCATGGGTCCAGGTCAAAGGGTGGAGGGCAGTGGGTGTTTCCAGGAATAGTAATGGCGACGATGGTGGGCTACTAACAACAACACATTGTTGCAAAGTCAAGGACAAGGACAAGGTCAAGATGGGCAACAAGGAAACTGTAGTTCCCAGGTGCCTGATCGTCTCCGGCAGGTCTTATCTTGCCCTGTGAGTGCCACAGAAGTCATTAGCTCTACGGCTTCCAGCTGTGACCAGAAAAGACCAGAGTTTCTGTGTTTCAGTCTGGCTCAAGGGCAGGACAAGAATAGCGTAGACATCTCCTAGGCTCAATTTATAATCCGTGGTCACCAAGCCCGTGGGGTTGGGCCAGGGTGGGGGGGCCCTTTACCTCCCTGAGGCTGGGGGAGTCGCAGCCCTCAGAATTCTTTCAGTGTGGCAGCCACTGCCGGGACATGCAATGCGGCTGCCTTCAACTGAGACCGGAAGCACAAAAGAGTGAATTTAAAAGATTTGCCATCCCTTCAAAAGCTGTTAGCACTTCACTGATAATTTTACAGTTACACCTTAAAATACTTTGGATTCCTTAGGATAAACTAGATTATAATCAGTTTCAGTTGTTTTTGTCAGTGTGGTAAGAACATTCAATTTTACAGGTGTGGCTCATGACTGTTTTTATTAGACTTTGCTGCTGGAGTGGACCCCCACGCTTTCCAAAGCTCAGGTTGCCTCCTCAAAAAAGACCAGAGGCCAGAAGTTCCCAAAATCTTTAATTTACAACTAATCTGTTATTTTAGGGAAGAAGGAAAAGGGGAAGGAAGGAACATTAAGATATGGTATATACAGGCACCAACTCTACAAGATGAATCACTATGCTCTGCAAATGTGGATTGATTTAAAATCCCTGTCATTGTTTCTGTTCGTGAATAAATGATTCCGTAGGGAGTTTCAGCCTGGCGTAACTATGTCAGCCAACTTTCCATCTCAGTGACTAATACCTGAGATAAAAAACCTGCAAGGAAGAAAGGCTTGTTGGGCTCACAGCTTCAGAGTTTTCCACAATTCCATTCCCGACACCAGGGACCTGTGCTGTCCATCACAGGGTGACAATGGCCCGCTGATGTGGACTAAGCATACTGGGAAATAACGGATGTTTGGGGCAGGGGTGAGGTACCGGAAGAAGGCAGCTGGGAGCAGAGAGGGTGGAAGGGGCTGGAGGTCCCAACATCCCTCCAAGTGTGCAACGCCAACCACCTCATCCCCTACTGAAGTCTTCACGCCTCCTAACCAGCTGCAGGCTGACAGCCAGGCCTTCAGCACATGGGCCTTTGCAGAGGGGATGTTTATGATCCAAACTATAACACCCAAGTTTAAGGTTCAACATTAAAGACCACGCATTCATTCTGATACCATGCCAGGCTTCAATATCATTTTGCACGCAGGTGGCAGAATCTACCAAGAGGACACTGTCCTTGTCCAAAGACCTTTACTTCAAAAAAGAAACCTGCTCAGATCACTATTTAATATGAAAAAAAATCCATCTATGAACTTAGACTATCCTTTAAAAACACCAAAGAATTTGTACATTTGCGAAATCAATGAGCAGTTAGGACCTCCTCATCACTATTTTAAAAATTACCCTGTAAACACAACAGTCAACAAGCACCAGGTCCCACGCAGTCAGTGACCTGCACAATTTGGCGAGCTGCTCAAGGGTTGGTTGCAGGTCTCTGCAGTTTCGTGTTCTCTTCCCTGGAAGCAAGGAAAAGACCAAAATTAAGTTAGAAGCTCTCAGACCGCAGGCTATTTCTTCCCCTCAGGTATCCGTATGTTTCTAGTTTCTAACGTCACAAACACCAATTGCGGGACAGAGCTGGGAGAAACAGTACTTCCTATCCACAGGCTTGCTCGTTATTGAAAAGTGGCATAATTTCAACAATCTGGTAATTTCCCAGTACATTTAGTATACGTCACACAGTGACAATGTCACGAGTTATGGGTTGGAATGGCACTGCATTTGCTGCATTTGGAGCAGACTGGGGCTGAGATATTACGAAAGGAGCAAAACTTCCCTGGGGGAATTAAAGGAGTAACAGGCTGGAAGAGCTGGCTGCAGGGCCGAGGTCAGCCAGTCAGGCAACTTCCTGCTGCTGCTCCTCTGGTAAGAAGCACCTTGCAGGGGAGAGGCCCTGCGTGGATGTAAAAATGCTTTGATAGTTGTTCTGGAACATGACTGAATTCAAGAGGAATAAAAGAACTGCAATCTGTATTTTAACAAGTGTAAAAAATTATTTCAGATGCACAAGAACATGTATAACTCATCCAGCAGTTTAAAATGCAAGGCCGTTGGAAAATACTTGTCAGGTACGTATATCTCATGCCTTCCCTCTTTGTGGTTCTGATGGTACTAGACGCACCCCAGGCCCTTGTGCGTGCTAGGCAAGCGCTCTGCCACTGAGCTGCACCCCCAGCCTGTAGGTCACTTTTTTAATGTGTTAAGCCAAACAACCCCTACCCTGCTACAAAAGGAGAAAACAGAAAAATCTCTTACTGACATCATTGAGAACTTTAACATTGGAAAGCTAGGTTTCCACACTTTCTATTTTGTTTGTATTAACTTTACAAAAGTCACAAATGTCCTGTATTTCTAGTGTTCCACTTTTAAGTCTCTTCACTCTGGTAGAATGCACAGAACATAAAATCTACCACCTTAACCATTTTTAAGTGTACAGTTTAGCAGTTTAACAACATTCATTTTCATTTCATTTGCAAAACTAAAATGATAACTATTTAAATGCTGTATTTCTGCAAAAAAAAATTTTGAATATAAGCTTCATTTCTCGAATTATTCATCAGCAATAGTTGCAATGTGCCCAGCCCGAGCAGAATACACTTCCGGGAACCATGGGGAGATGGAAAAAACCAACGTCATCCCCACAGGATGCCAAGTCCCCCAAAGGCCGGGACACGGTGTGACTGCAGCGCTGTGCTTTGCGGTGCCTGACATCGGGCGCTCAATGCCAAGACCGTTGACTGAATAAGTGAACATTTCCAGTTAGCATGAAATGCACGTGGGGCTTCTCCCTAAAGCTGCATCCTCCGTGCTGCGGGCTTCCCGGAGCGCGGCTGCCACCTGTGCCCCGACTCCCCACCTGCGCAGCAGCTGGTGACCCGCTCCCCAGCCCCCACTCCGGCTGTCAGGGGACCACCGAGCCCTGGCCTCGGCTGCAGCTGCGGATTCTGGGATCTGTGACCCGCTGCGCGAGCTCCTCCTTCCCACCCCGCAGAGCTGCGCCCCCTCTGCTCCTGCTGTACTTTGCTTTGCCCCCCCATCACTCTTCTCCCGCTCCCTGCCTCGCATTCTCCGGGAGCCAAAGTGCAGCCCACTACTCAGCCGCCCCAGTTTGAGAAAACGCCAGTGAGCCAAGAATCAGCAGAGGCTTTGGGGACAAGCGACGGTCCTTCTACTTTTCCTCAAGCACCGGCACACAACATAAAAATTGAAAGAAAATGTTATCTTCTATGACTTACACTGGCGAATGTGAAAGACTGACATTTATTTTACACCCCCTCCCCAAAAGGAAGAAAGACCAAGCACAAAAGTGCTCAAGGAGAAAAAGAGTGCTTAGGAGGAAAAGGGACCGCCGAACCTCTGCAAAATGAGGGGGCAGCGAAGGCCCTGGCTGCAGGCTGACTCCGAGCTTCTTCGGGACACAGCTCCAGGTCTTCCTGGTGGGCGCGCACCAGCGGGTCGGTTCTGTGCCAGCAGATTGGGATCCAGGGGCGCTGCTCTGTGCCCCGGGGTTACCAAGTCCCTGCACCTGCCAGGGCAGCCCAACGCCCAGCCGCGCTGCCAGGCCCGCCTCCTGAGGCACTTTTATCCAAGAGGTCCAGAAAACAGAGAGGTTAGTGGGGCCTGGGGTGCAGCTCAGCCCTGGGGTGCTTGCTTCGCCTGGGTGAGGCTCTGGGTTCCACCCCCAGCACCACAAAGAGAAGGAAAAAAGGAGATGGGTGGGAAGCTGAGGACTGGGGGGTGGCCTTCTGGTATAGGGGGTAAAAATGTTCTAACATGGGCATGGAGGGCTGCACGTCTGTGAATAGACTATCACCCCCGCCCCGTGTGGGAGAATCATCCATCAGAGGTTTAAAAAAATTCCTTTGACTTTCATTATAGTTTTACACATACGCAGGTTTAAAAAAATTCCTTTGACTTTCATTATAGTTTTACACATATGCGTCTCCAAATAACACATTAACGTGGTGTTACACTTTCCATACATGTATGTGATATGTATCTTTATGACTTGCATTTTTCATTCAACATTGCATTTTTCTCCATTTCTATATCAGTACGTGTGTGCCGCACGGCATGCTTACACTCACAGTGAGGCGCTGGACCACGCCCAGGACAATCTCAGGGCCTTTTCATCCCCTGCCCTTTGCCCCCCACCTCAGTTCCGGGCCACTTCCTGTCGTCTTGTCTTTATTTCTAGAAAAATGGATGCACCTTGAGTCCATTCTCTTACGTGAAATAAATCGGACACACGTGTGTAAATACCGCATTGCTTCTCCAGTGTGAGAAACCGAGAGTGTAAATAAGGACCAAAATGCATAGTAGGTATTGTGACATAGGAATAAAGCGTTCAAATGGAGAGCGGGGAAGGAAAGAAAGGAAAAGTAAAAAAAGTGAGAAAAGAAGGAAAACATGGAAACAAAGCTTTTATAAATAGGGGAGGGGAATGGGAAAAAAGCTACATCATGTACAGGTACAAACTATGATGAATGCAGGCCTGGGGGTAGAGCTCAGTGGCAAAAGTGCCTCCCTGCCAAGTGCAAGGTCCTGATTTCGATTCCCAGTACCAAAAAAAACAACTATGCTGAATATGATCATTATGTATATCTAAAATGTACCAACAAAATCTGATTGAAAAAGTAATACTCTTGTATTTCATATTTATTTAGAGACAAGATCGCATTGTATCATTCAGGCTGCCCTTGAACACACTTTTTTAGCCCAACGTGGCTTCAAACTTGCAAACCTGCCTCAGCCTCCCGAGTGCTGGGACTACAGGCGTTCAGTACCATACCCGGTCTCAGCACTGTATTTCGAGGCTTCTGTATTTAAATAGTTATTTAGTTCTATTGTCTACTAATAACCTCTAAATTGAATATGCTAAAACCTACCTTGGAGAGAGCTCTTGTGGAACACCTCATGCTAGGTATTTGACGTTTCAGTGTGGCTGAAAATAACATTTACATGTTTCTGTACCGGTTTATTTCTAAATATGTTCTTAAGTATACTCAAACTGTAGGAGCTTTAGAAAAACAACTGCCACTTTCAAATTGTCTTCTGCATTTGTCTCTGAACACGTGCGACAGAGCTGCAATCACACGTCCTATGTTCTGCTCTTGAAACCCGGTGTCACTTGCACATTTCCACGTAGTGACCTGTCCTGTGCAGCTGCCACACTGTTTGTGTACATCCCTGCCTGGACACCAGTGGGGAGGTCAGCCCAGGAGACATGAAACCAAACCTCGGGCTCTGTGCTCCCAAGCCCTCATGTGGGGTGGGTCATAGTTTCTTCTTGGGGGCTCATCCATTCCAGCTGCCGTAGCAGAACTGCACAGACCAACGGCTTACACACAACAGAGACTTACCACAGGGCTGGAGAGCAGGAAGCCCGAGGTCGACGTGCTGGCAGTCAGTGTCAGCGCAAGCCTCTGACTTGTTCATGAAGGTGCCCTTCTCACCTTGTCCTTATATGGTGGCAGGGGCCAGGCAGCACTTAGAGCTTCTTTTATACTCTCATGCCATGAATCACGTCCCAGTGAGCTGCCTAATCACACTGCTGACTCAATGTCAACACACAAATGAGAGCGGGGCAGGGGGATACATAATGTTCAGACCACGGCAGGGGTCACTAAGTGTTTCTACTGCAGCTGCCGCCGCCAGTTTGCATGCTGGTGTCTGAAGTTGGTTTTGGTCTTGTAAGCCAACACCTGCTGATTTGGAGCCGTATCCTGGAATCCTCTGCTGAAGGGCAGTGAGGTCAAGTTCGGGCTCAGCAGGAGGAAGTTCTCTGATTCAGTACTAATGTCTCACATTCCCTGCACTGCTGCTCCTAACTGCAGTGAGATGATGTTAAAGACTGCGGGGCAGTGCCAAGGTTCCACTTAACCTGCTAACTCTAGGTGCTTCCAAGCTGGAGGACTCTTTCACCGCCATCACACATCTCTGGCTATGATGCATTTTCAAGAATGCATACTTATAACTGTGTTTTGAATTTGCGCCGTGTTACATGCACAATCATATAAAAGTGTATTTTAACATTTTCAAAGAGACAACTACCTTTAAATTCCATTTCTGTTATTTCTGATTTTATTGCATTATGGCCCAGAAATATGCTATAAGAAATTTTCATCCCTTTACAAAGTATATTTTTGTTTTCAGGATAAGATTAAAGGTATTTATTTCTTTGCAAGTTGGTTAGCTCAGTTTTTTAAAAAAATTTACTTTGTTGGGAGGAGCTAACGATGGCCAATCAGGGAGCAACAAAATACAAAGCCTCCAGGGAGAAACAACTCATATGCCAGAATAAAACATCCTGGAGAGACCCAGACAGAGGGAGATGGATCCTCTTGACACAGAAAGAAATCAAAACGTAAAAAACCTCGTCAAACACGCAGTCTTGTGCCTACAATTGGAACAGCTAAAATTACCAGACAAGGCATTTTCACTGTCACTGGCCAAGTTTGCGCTGGCCTGAATTTGCAAATTTGCCCCAGCCAGCAGAGCCACCCAAACTTGTTCTCACTGCCACTCACAGGAACCACATCTGCGCTGAAGTCAGGAGTTGGTGAGCCCAACAGAGAGCGGAGCTGGTGAAGTGACCTTCACTAATCCATGGTCAGTGCTGGGATTGAGACCCCACACACGGGAAGGGCGCCACCAAATGGGTGACATGTTGGAATCAGGCAGGAGGAGCCTGAACTGGGAGCAACAGTGACTTCAGTTGGTTCCTTCCTCCCCAGAGCAGATTTGTGGGATTTGCTTGGACTAGGTCACGCCCCTGGCCAGGACCCAATGAGCTGTCCCAAATCGATTCCCTGCTCCTAGCACACACTGACTGGGTGAAGGACCCTGAAATTTGGCTGGCCTGGTAGGGAGGGGCAGGCAGGAGAGGGCAGAAGTCCCTTGCCTACGTGCTTCGGAGGAACTGTGGCCAACAGGGAAGGGGGCTGGGACCTGCACTGTAACCTGTGTGGAGGAAGCCAGGACCATGACAGGAGAGAGAAGCAGGAGGAGGCCCCCACCCAGAACCCTGAGAGCACTGATCTAGGAGACGGAAAAACAAGGGAGACTGAGGGTGGCAAACACACAACATCAGACATGGCTTCAATGGACATTAAGAGATAACTTCAGAACCTTGTAGATGAGTTCAAAACTGAAATATTAAATCAGGTAAATCAAGATATGAGTAGAGTAATAAAAGAAATGCTCTCAGGAAGCATCTCTCAGGATGATATAGATGGAAAAGGGAGGTACACAAAAAAGGAGAGAAACATTTGATAAAGAATATAAAGAAAATATAGAACACATGAAGCAGATTCAAAGAGATTACCAGGAAATTAAAACCTCCATTGAAAGCTGGCAAAACTCCTTAAAAGAAACTAAGGATAGACTATCAAAACTTGAAGACAAGTTTGCAATGTGTGATCATGAAAGGAAAGATCTCTTAAAAACAAGAAGGAAACAGGCAGTAACAATACAAAGGCTAGAAGATGACAAGAGAACCTATAATTTAAGAATAAGAAATGTGAACGAAGAAGCAGGAATACAAACAGGTGAATTACAAAGGCCATTCATGGAAATAATTAATAAAACTTCCCAAGCATGGAAAAAGAAAATGACATTCAGTTATGTGAGGCATACAGAACTCCAGCCACCTACAACCAAAACAGATCTACACCCAGACATATAATAATCAAGATACCAGAAATACAATATAAAAACAGAATATTAAAAGCCATCAGAGAAAAGAAACAGATTACCTATAAAGGTAAGCCTGTCAGAATCATGGCTGACTTCTTGACACAGACCATCAGATCAAGAAGAGCTTGGAGCAAAGTATTCCAAGCCCTGAAAGAAAATAACCTCCAGCCCAGATTGATGTACCCTGCAAAACTGTCACTAGAAATTAATGGAGAAACAAGATGCTTCCATGACAAAGAGGAACTGGGGGAATTTGTGACCACCAATCCAAACCTACAGAGAATACTGAAGGACATTCTAGAGAGAGAGAAAAAATACCAGGGTTTTAGGAACAGTGGCAGAAAGGCCTCAATGAGCAGGGCAGGCAGTAGAATGAAGGAGAAAAATAGACAAACAGGCAGAAAAATAGCATAGCAGAAATGAGGCAGAGAAGGATGGCTAGAATCTCTAACATAGATGGACTTGATACACTATATTGTTAATAGTGTACCAGGATTTAAAACCCACATTACTCACACTACTCTGCTTAGATGTATTATATTCTGTTCCAGTCATTCTACTTGTACTACATTTGAGGGCACAGACAGTTATCCCGAAAATAGCAGGATATAGTACAGTAATCATCCTTAATTTCCTATTAACTTAATCTAAAGCTCTGTAAAACCTACACTGTTTTACCATGACTGATTATAATCAAATCTGGTTAGATCACTGTTTTGTATTGATAGATTTTATTCAAAGCTGTTATGATTGATAGTATCAAGTCTGAGAGTATACGCAATTGCACTGAAGATGGCAAGATTCACTAGAATATCCACTCTAGTTTGATTATTACCTGCTTTTGAAGTTTTATACTGTCTACAATGTTTTACTTTTGCTAATATTGTTATGTACTGCTATATTCAATTATACTACTATATTTATGCCTGATGATATAGACAATTCTATTGAAGATTATAAGAAACAACACAGTAATCATTGTAAATCACCTTGTACTGTGGTTTTTTACAACTTTTTGGTTTCATGCTTTTATAGGAACTTGTTTTGTCTTGCTAAGTTTTGTTTTTCCCTCTAATACAGAAAGGAAAGAAATACATGTAGAGACTCATGCATGTGTAGCTGTTTACAGTCTCACTGTCTGAATATCTACTTTGCATACTTTAATTTTGTAACTTGAACAACTATTTCTAAGAAGACAATATGTAATTTATCAACTAGTGATTTCTGTTTATCTTTTTTTTGGAAATTCTGTATTATCTCTACCCTTTACATGTTTTTTTTTCTTTAAATAAAATTTTTTTAATTACTTTGTTACCACATTCTTTTGGATATAGCCATCAGCTAAACTGTTTTTCATTGTTTTGTCTTTTTAAAAATTTATTCATTTATTTAGGTACAGGGGATCAAACTCAAGACCTCGTGTTTGCCAGACAGGCGCTTATGCCACTGAGCTAAATCTTCAGCCCTAAAAATTTATTTTTAATTCCTATAGAATATTTGTACTTATGGCATACAGCATTATAATTCTGTGCGTGTATACAATATGTAATGACCAAATCAGGGTAGTTAGCACTTTTATCTCCTTAAGTACTATTTGTTTAGATTTTTTGATAAGACTTTGGTGCAAAATGACAGAGAAAAAAGAGGTCTTTATTGTGGGCACAGGAAGGCTGCAGAAGAGACACAAGCACCCCCTGAGGGAACAGAGCAGTGCAGGTATCTTTTATCACCTATGATCAGGGGAGGAGTTTGGGTCCAGGCAGGGCAGTGTTAGTGGTGGATTGGAGGCTACTTAGCTGTGTGTGGGAACAGGGGCAGGAAGTCTACTTGGGTTGAGGGAAGAAGAAAAAGGAAGTTGGAAGTTGTTTCTGGCTCCTTCCCTATTTTGGATCAATGCTATGATGAACAGATGAAATACACCTAGGGTGGAACCGTCAGTATTATCATTACTTTTCTCATCACTGAGACAGAATACCCAACACCCAAAATTAAGGGAGGAAAGGTTTATTTAGGTTCACAGATGTCAGAGGTTTCAGTCCATAGTCAGTTGGCTCCAAAGCAGGACCACATAGCAGAGTAGCATCACAGAAAAGAAATAGCCCATAGCATGGCAGGCAGAAAGCAGCAGCCAGTAGTGGCAGCACCCTGCCTTCCCTCTCTCCCTTCATGTTCCATCCAGGGTGTGAGCCTATTGATTGGTACCACTCATACCCCTCCATTATCTAATAGGGCTTCCATTATCTACCCCCTCAATTCCAGTATCACATTGCTAAACCACCTTCACACACCCTAATCCAGCCACCTTCCAAACTCCCTACCTGTGAGTGCATAAGGCTTGAGAGAACATCCAGATACAAGCCACAATGGTTAGGGACCTTTAAAATCTCTACAGTTATTTTTAAATGTAGAGTTAATTGTTATAGACCACATTTGTCTTATTGTGCTAGAACATTAGAACTACCTTCTCTCCTTTAACTGTATTTTGGTACTTATTACCCACTGTGTCTCTCTTAACCTCTATTCTGCTTTTTAAATAGCCCACCTGTCTTTTCCTTCTCTGCCCTAAATGCTAGATTCTATTATCTAATATCTGTTAGCTCAGACTGCTTTTAAGTCTTGGTAGCAGGAAATTTTATACCTGCTATCAAATGTAAAAGTAGAAGTAGGAAATGGGGCTGAAAAGATAGGTTGTAGAAGTTTATATGCTAATGAGAAGTTTATATGCTAATGACTGGGTTTACATGGGAGCAGAGGAACACACAGCATGTTCCACATTTTCATGAGGTCAGTCTGGGTGCTGAGCACAGAAAGGGAAGACTGCTGGGGGGACGGAGGAAATGGGGGACTGCTGGGATGCTGCCTTGGGCAGCAGACCATCAAGAGGGGAGGTGGCTGAAACTGGCTGTTAAGAAGAACTGCAGTCAGGCAATCAGCACATTAAATGTGAAATGACCAATAAGCAATGTTTGAACATTTCCCACCCTAACGAATCTACCTTACATCTCTGTGCCATTTGTAATTTAGGAATCTAGGAGGGTTTTTTGGTTGACCTGCAGTACCTTCTATTTTACTGTTTAAAATAATAGGAAATAGGTTCTCATAAGTTTTTTTTTCTAGAGGAAGTCTGACATTTCAGGTGTAGTTATTAATGCACATGTCCTCCAGCCTTGTGTTAGTTTTAAATCTTTAATTATTACCTTGTAAATTACTTCACTTTCCCCCAAATTCTATAGTAAAACTGATGCTCCCGGAATGAGGTATCGCCAGGATTCTGGTGTTCTGCAGCTTCCAGTGCAGGTTCAAGGCTATGAATTCTCCAGTTTAAGAAAAACATAACAGTGGAGTACAGGAGTTTATCAGAAAAGCTCAATGGAAAAATGACTTAAGAGATTTATCACTGTAACCCTCAAGGGGATACTTTTAAAAGGAACGTTTAAAGTGGTTTGAAAAGAATCCTACTGTAGGGCAGAAACGCAGGCAGTGCATCACCTTCGTACACACATTTCCTTAGCACCCTGGGAGAGACCAGCACAGGCCTTAGGTCCTTCGGTCTGACGTCAATCGTGGCCAAGAGGTCTACGCGGGATGGCGAGGTCCCGCGAGCCAGTGCCTGCCCGGAGTGGGAAAAGCAAGTGCAGCTGTTTCCGGAGGCACTGTCCCCCGCCGTGTCCTCGTCCTGTTCACGACAGCGGCAGGGGTCGGTCCCCATGGGAGCGCAGCCCAGGACCAGCTGCTCAGAACTAGGTCCCGGAGTCCTGCGTGGGCAGTCGCGCAGCTCCGAGGTGGAGGGCAGGAAGGCCACGCCAGGTCTTCAAGGACCGAGTGTTTACACTACGGACAGCCGGACAAGGCGCTTCAGTTTGAGGTTGCAGCCACAGTAATTCAGGATAAGCGGCACCACTGACTTCCGCACCACCTAGCTCAATTAGAGCGCGGGCGGCCGCACTGCGCATGCCCTGGGAGGAGAGGCGGGGCGAGTTGAAGGGGCGGGGCGAACTGAAGGGGCGGGTCACACGGAATCACCACAAGCATGGCCACGCTGCGTGGGCTGCTAGAAACGCCGCGGCACTTACTAGTCTGTGAGAAGTCCAACTTCAGCCACGACAAGTCACGCCACCGGCAGCTCGTGGAGACGCACTATCACAATTACAAGGTGAGTCAGGCCGCACTCCATCCCCGCGGGCGAGCGAGATTTAGGGCATCGCCCTGCTCGGCTTCTGCTGGCGGGAACCTCCTAGTTCGTGGAGGGGCGGGGTTGGAGGCGGGTCCTTGCTGGGCATGCTGGGAAATGTAGTGCTTTCACCGCTCTACTGGGTAACGCGTAGGTCTGTAGAACTACAGCTCCCAGCGTGCGTCTGTTGCGGGGCAGAGCCCATTCCTGCTGTCTCCGGTTCTGCCTTTCTCCACGCGTAAAGTGTGTGCCGAGATGTAAAGGGTGGGGCGGGGACTGGGAGTTAAAAGGGGATGACCACTGCCACGTGCAGCTGTTTTTCGTCCTAACTCAGTGTGGATCTTGTGGTTCTTCCCTACCATCGCGTTCCTCCGCCACTGGGCTCCCTCTCCCACCTGTTTTCCAGTGCCTCTTTCCAGAGTAACATGCAACCCTGGCTGCGTGCTTTTCTAAACTTACATGGGAACAAGCTTTATATTTATTAACTCCATATAAACCCAGTCTTAGGATGATACGGATTTGAGTAACAATTTAAGATTTTAAATCGATCGCCTGATTGATTTTTCAGAGACTTTTAAGAGGCGACTTGAGTCTTAGAAACAGATTGGCGGCCAGTCGTTGAGAGAGGGACTTTCAAGACGGGGATGCTGGAGAACTTTTTAAACTCTTGAATTTTAGCATCTCTGCTTTAGTTGGAAAGCTTATCACAGCTTTTAGGGTTGAATACCTTAACTCTTTGGATGTGATTTGCTGCATTTCCGATCTAAAAAACGGAACCTTGAAACTCTTCTGCTTCCTAGTAGCCTGTTCACTGGAGCATAAATTCCTTATGTTCCCAGGGACAGTGTTTTTGATTCCAGGATAATATCAGGCTAAACAAATCTAGGGATATATAGTAGTAGTAGTATTTCATTGAAATTAAAGTAGTGAAAGGGAACATGACATAAGATGCTTTGCTAATTTGTAAAAAATAAAATGCAAGCAAGATCTTTCCATGTAAATGTTTCTGCAAAAGTGGAAAACTTGAATTGTCAATTTTCTTTGCTGAGGATTGGTAGGTTAAGAGATGTGTTGCCTGTGTTGAATGTTCCAGTGAATTCTCTGGTCCCATCGTGAGCAACTGTCATGATTCATCACTCCTAAAAGCCTGGTGCTACTCTTCAGTGAAATAAGACCTTGTTTGCATTAAACATTCCAATAGGTTTCTTTCCTAATTCCTGAATGTGGGTTACTATCGAAAGAACTGAAAAACCTAGTCATGGAAATGGGACCCTATTACTTCGTGAAGAACTTACCACTTCATGAATTAATTACACATGAATTCATCAACACCTTTGTGAAGAAAGGTAAGAAAAACCACACAGTGCCTGTGAATAAGACAGAATGAAGAAGTTTGGCGAGACTGCAGCAGGATACTAGGGTATTTCCCTTTCTAAATGGCCAGTAGGGATAGTCCCTGTGGTCGGGTGCATGCATCACTGGCCCATCCCTCGGTATGCTTATCCCACTCTTTCCTGTGTCCTGTGTAGTTGGTGGTTTCTGATGACACCTATCCCCAAGTCTTGGGGAGGGGGGATGTTGTAACGTAAAGGTATCTGTCATCTTAAAGCAGGATTACTGGAGAGAAAAGTCCTGCCGCCTGGGTCAGGATGTGCTGCTGGTGGTGGTGTTGCTGCAGCACCCGACCCCAGACAGCAAGGAGCTTGGTCTCCTGGGGTCAAAGCCTTGGTCTCCTGATGCAGCCACAGCTGCTGCCCACAGGGCCAGGTGCTTCTTTTGGTTCACTGTCATCATCTTAGATTTTGTGTCCCTGTCCCTCTGCTGCTTGGTTTATTCCCAGCTGTGTTGCTGTATTGATTGGTTTGTGGTTTGTTCCACTTGTTTCCTAGGAGCCATTTGCTGGAATTTATATCACAAAGTGTCTTTAGGGTTTCCACTCTCACTTCCTAAGTCACACTGTCCATGGGCCTTGGACTTAACTTCCTGTAGCCCCACATTTGTTTCTCCAGGTGACCTGGGAAGAATCCTAGTTACTTGTCGCACCTCTCATTCTGAGGCTTCTAAGGTTGCTTATGAAATTAAACATATTTTGCATTTGTTTTCTTGAACATTCTTGTTGTCTCCTTTGAAGTCAGATACTATTTGGGTAATGGCATGGACACATTTTGTAGCCGGCACTTTTAACTATCTTACCAGATTTAACAAATGAGGAAAGACTGAGTAACTTGAATATTAGCTAGTTGAGTTGCCTGTAAGTATGAACCTACAACTCTGCCATGAGGTGTACACACTTACCTAGTATTCTACTTCGTGCGCTCTGCCAGCATCTCCAAGGTGGTAGACATTCCATTGTGAGTTCGGTTTCTGCCTGATCATAGTAACCTTCCTCAAACAGGGCTTTAGTAAGGGAGGGAGCTACGTGGGCCTTCTTCATGCTGCAGCTTAACCTTGGCGTGGGTTAGGGTTACTGAGTGAGCTAGAGCCTCGGGAGGTACTGTTCCCTACTGAAAAGTTTGGTTGTCATGTGAAAATAATGCGCTGACATTTTTTAAGTAATTTTTTTGGTCTTAATTTCTCCTCTGAACTTTCTGTTCTAGGTTCATGCTATGCACTGACACACAATACAAATATTGATGAAGATAATGCTGTTGCACTACTACCAAATGGTAACATTGATTTTTTTTCCTTCATTTTTTAAATATAAAAGAAATACATACTATAAAAAACAGTCACATCATACAGATCTATATAAAGTGAAAGTCCTTTATCCCTGCAAATTCATTCTTGTTCTTGGAACAGTTTGCTGCATCTTGTTTTTACTTTCTATGAATTTATAAATACGTATTCTTTCTAACATAAGTTTTATCTTACTATATAGTTTCTCAGTATTCTTTCTTCCCTGCACTACATATCATAGACATGTTTTCCTATCAGTGTGTCTTAGTCACTCTGTTGTCACTGAGACATAGTACCCGACACCCACAAATTAAAGGAAAAGAACTGTATTTTAGCACAGGGTTACAGTCTGTGGTCAGCTGGCTCCAAAACAAGGTGGAAGGGCCAGATGGGGCAAACTGCTCAAGTCATGGTGGCCAGGAAGCAGAGAAGAGAGGAGCTGGGGAGGGAGAAACCCTTCCGGGTCACGTCTCCAGTGGCCTGTCTCTTCCCACTAGATCCTGCTTCCTAACATCACATTCAGCTGTAGCTCCCCGTGATACAGTCATCTTTCAAAAGCCTTGCTTCTGAGCACATTAGGGTTTTGGGGGGCACTGATCTAAACCATAATACAGTGCAAATAATTCTAATTTCCAGTTGTTAATGTCTTAAAGATACTTGAAATATACCATATTTGTGTAACTGTTTCTTCTTTACTAGAAATTTAGGCTGTTTTTAGTTCTATTTATAATATTCAAGTATTATGCTGTTTATTTCCTGTGTCTAATTCTTCAATTGCCTTCCATTCTTAGATAATATATGTCATGTTTTTAGCATCTCTTCAGTGGAAATTATTTGATTAATTGTAGGGAAACTAATTTTATCACTGGATAAAGACACTTACGAAGAAACTGGACTTCAGGGTCGTCCATCTCAGTATTCTGGCAGGAGAACTATGAAATTTAGTAAGTATCATGTACGTTCCTTAGTGTTTTCAATCCACTGATCTTTGTGTAGCAGTATAGATTTGTATGCTGGAATTACCTCTAATCTCTGTTCAGAAAAATACAGTTCTTTGTCTTTAAAACTTTTGACTCAAAGAGTTATTGGTTAGGCTTCATAGAGGATAGAGGATGTTGCGAACTGAGTTTTTCTCTTTGCCCCAAGCAACATTATATAAAGATCAATGAACTGGAAAGTCCATTCGAGGGCCGGGAATTTAGCTCAGTGGTGTAAGTGCCTGCTTGGCCGGTGCGAGGTCATGAGTTCTATCCCTGCTACCAAAAAAAAAATAGTCCATTCAATACATGTTTTGGGTCAAAAATTCCAAGTAATGAATCAAAAAGAGCAATCAACAGCTTGTTCTTAATACTTTAATTTACCAAGTCTTTATGTTTAGCGGTAGAAATTTGCTCAGCAGCCTAGTTCCAACAGCTGTGTCTGATGTGGGCATCAGTAGTTAAGACCTCCACATTCCAGAGTTGACAGGAGTTGAACTCCTTTGGACTTCTGTCCTGGGTCTTTTTTTGAAAAAAATAATAAATTAATCTATATGTCTATCTGCGGTACTGGTGATCAAACTCAGGGGCTTTACCACCAAGCTACATCCCCAGCTCTTTTTTTTTTATTTTTATTTTGAGGTAGTCTAAGTTGTTTAGGCTGACCTTGACTTGTGATCCTTCTGTGTGAGCCTCTTAGGTAGCTAGGGTTGGATACATGTGCTAGCGCACTTGAATTGCCCTTGGTGTTTGACTTATGAAAGTGTGAATTTAAAACATTTGCTAGTAGTAGTTTTTAATGCTAGAAATACTACTGAAGGAATAGTTTTGATTTGGTCAGTAATAGAGTAAGAAGAACTAAGTAATTCTTATTAAAATATCCAAAAATGTCAACATAATAACTTAATAATAATAAAAATCTTTAACATAATAATTTTTCCACAGTGCAAGCGTGTATGTTTGAATGAAATATATATTACTTTTTCTGTTTTCTTAAAGTTATTTCCATTGATTTGATGGATTTATCTTTTAACCTGGATTCCAAGAAGTATGAAAGAATATCTTGGTGCTTGAAAGAAAAAAAGCCATTGAAATTTGATTTTCTTTTGGCTTGGCATCAGACAGGTATGAAGAATAAATTGTATGTCAGTCCGTTTATAACTGCACACACTGATTATTTTAGAGGTGGTATTTTGGGCCAGTGTCATGATTATAATGAAGGAAATCATTAGGAATTATGGTGATATACTAGTCTCCTGTGGAAGATAGGGAAACGTGTAGGTCTGTGTCTTTGTCCCTATCTCATTGCTGGGATGCAATACCCAACATGTCTCATGTTTTCAGGCCATGTCTAGCTGATTCCCAGGCAGAAATGGCACAGCGGAAGGGCCAGAAATCTGCTTACATAATGGTGGCCAGGAAGCAGAGAGAAAAGAGAAGAATCAGGGAGAAAGATACACCTTTCCAATCATGCCGCCAGTGACTACCCTGTAACTAGGTCCCTCCTCCCAGGAGGACACTCAGCTACTGAACTCACTAGTGGGTCCGTGATCCAGCCATCTAGCAGAAGTCCCACTTCTGAGCAAATGAGTCTTTGGGGAGACATTCTCAATCTGAACCACAACAATCTTGTAGAAATACACCTGTCCATCTGGCTGCTGCCTGTCCAGTTACTTCTGGGAGTCTAAGTTCCATAATACTTTGGCGCCTCTCCTGCCTATGGTAGATACAAGAGATACCAAAGAGATTTGGTTCTGGATAGCTTTCTCGTCCTGACTCTCCTGATCATTACTTTCAGCGTTTTCCAGAAATTAAAAAATCCTAGATTTTTTTTCCCTACTTGAGGTTAACACAGTAGTTTGCAAAAGCCTTGCTCAGATGCTGGTGGAACACATAGAACCCTAGGGTCAGAGACAAAGGACTTAACTCCTCACCGTAGTAGCAGGTAGAATGTGAGTGTTCTCCAAAGAGACAGAACCAATAGGAGATGGTTGGGTGGCTGGCTGGCTGGCTGGCTGGCTGGGGACTTGTTGTTAGGGCAGTGGCTCGCACAGTTGTGGAGGCTGAGAAGTCCCGTGGTAAAGCATCTGCAAGCTGGGCAACAAGGGCTGTTAGTCCTTGTCTGAGAGCCTCAGGACCAGCAAGCCAGTGGCCGAGGCCAAAAGCCTGAGAACCTGGGGACCATTGTGCAAGCCACAGTCCCAAAGCCAGAGAACCTGGAATTCTGATGTCCAGAGCAAGAGAAGCCAGCTGTCCCAGTTCTGTGGTGTGAATTAGCCTCTCCTCTGCCTTTTTGTTCCATCTGGGCCCACAGCCAGTTGGATGGTGCCCTCCTGCATGGAGAGTGGATCTTTCTTCCTTGGTTCACTGACTCATATGCTGGTCTCCTCTGGGAATTTCCTTGTAGAGGCCCTAGAAATAATGCCTTACCACCTCTGTAGTTACCCTCAGTCCAGTGACATTGGTGTCTAAAATGGGCCACCACATAGAGAATCAGCTTTTGCACCAGTTCACCTCATTGCAGACCCCAGAGAGTGACACAGATTTGGTCCAGTGATGCTGAGACAGCAGTGAGTTCCATCCCAGGCAAGGAAACAGGGATTCGGGAACTCGAGCCTTTTATCATGGGCAGGA
This sequence comes from Hydrochoerus hydrochaeris, assembly GCA_004027455.1. Lineage (NCBI taxonomy): Eukaryota > Metazoa > Chordata > Mammalia > Rodentia > Hydrochaeridae > Hydrochoerus > Hydrochoerus hydrochaeris. Next base: position 76,953 of record PVLA01005632.1, read on the forward strand.
AGCTCGCTGACCTGCTTGGGCACAGAGGGAGACATTGTTTCTGTTATGCTGAGCAGTAAACAAGGCTGCCTGCCCTTTTTTCCAGAGGGACCCTGTTTCTGCCTTCCAAGGCCGTCAGCTGCACAAGATCTCTGAAAAGACACACTTGATTTTACTGAGTTTTCTAAAGCAGGCTTGAGTGAGATTCTATCATCATTCCTCTTCGGTTTCCTAAGCAGAAATTGGCAAACATGCCTCTCCCTTGGTAGCATCCATTACTGTTATTCATACTTTGGGTTTTATATGTAAGGATGAAATTTTCTTAGAGCAAATAAAAGTGATAGGGGCCCAATCTGAAAGCATTATGTATTTCTAAGAAAAAGTGTGAGGACAAAAGTTCACAGAACTCTGGCACTAGGAGCAGAAAGTAATTTTAAATGGGTTTTAAATGAGTCTGAGTCCAGCTTTGCACAGCTCCCCTTTTACTTTGTCCTCCGTGCTTCCCTCTGACTCTCCAAGGGGACTGGGGTGGTCCCGGGGCATTCATGGAACTTGCTTACTACTGTCACCTAGTTTTATATGGTGTACTTTAAGGTGCAGAAGAATCCACAATGATGACGTACTTCTCCAAATACCAGATTCAAGAGCGGCAGCCCAAAGTGGCGCTGAGCACACTGAGAAACCTGCAGTGCCCCGTGCTGCAGAGCAACGCACTCGGGGGAGAGCCAGAGGCGTCCTGCAGTGGCCCCGAGCTCTTCGACTGGCTTGGCGCTGTCGTCTGTGACGTAGACCTGTGGGTATCGTGGGCTCTGGGCTGTGTAGGACTCTGGCTGGTTGTTTGGTTCCAGCTGGACTTTTTAATACTTCACATGTGATCATGTCATGACTGCAAATATCTTTTCCTTTTTCTCTTTTTGTAACAGAAATAATGAGCCTAATAGTTTTATATCAACCTATTGCTGTCCCCAGCCAAACACAGTGGTGGCAAAAGCTTCTTTGTGTACAGTCACTGGTTTCATACTCCCGGAGAAGATCGGCGTTCTCCTGGAACAGCTGCGGTGAGAGCCTCTCTCTGTCTTTTCCACATGGCTGGTCGGTGCCACAGTGCCGTGTTCCCCACGGCAGGACCCTTCCATGCAGTTCCCATGTTTATCCTTGCTTGGGCTCAAAATGTGGTAACGTTGTCAGCAGTGGTGTAATTATCCTTGCTGGTAGGAAAATGCTGTTGCCCAGTACTTATCCTTATGAAAAGATAAAGCCGAGTTCATTATTGCTTCTTGAACACAAACTGCTCATTTTCCTGGTTCTGCTCCCCTGGGCCTTTTTGGGTGCAGAATTGTAATATCAGTTAAAGCCACAGCAACATTCTGCGGGACAAATTAGGATCTCTCCTAGGCACTGTAAAACCTTCCATTCTGAAATCGAGCAGGAAAGAGTCGATCATCTCTGAATCCATATCATATCTAAGATCGGTTCCAGCACTACAATCGTATGAATCGCCGGGCATTAATAAACTGCCTAGTATTGTCTAGAACAGCACAGGCTTCGCACTGAGGGACGTACTGAGTAAATCAAATGTTTATATTGTGTCTGTCAGGGACATTTAAGTCTCCCATTGAAAAGACTAAATTGGGCGTGACTGTTTTGTAAGCATGCCATCTCAATCTTTTCTTTGAAGTGTCCATGATTTAAGTGTGCAGGGTGTCCCTTCTTAACCCTAACATCCTTTTCCACATTTATGGATTCTGCACTTAGATTTCTTTTTCCACTTCGATTCTCTAAACTGAAAAAGCCAGCTTTTTAAATTTCTGATGGAACTATTCTGCATTATTTCAATGAACAGAGACTGAAAATAGCGCTGTTAATGGAAGGAAAACTGTCCTTACACACTTCCCGGAGCAGTTTTGGTTTTAACCTTACATAGTCTTTTCCAGAATAAGAATGGACACCACTGTTTGTGTGCTATTACTTAATCTTCATGGAATTTATGAAAGTAGCAGCAATTTGAATCTTTTAATTTTTATAAATTAAAGCAAAAGTCTAAGCTTCATTGCTGTATAACAGATACCACTTACCATGAACAATGTTTTGTAATACGGACTTTCCTCACCTCGTTTGTTAAGAGTGATTTTTCTCTTTTAGCCACTACTTTGATGAGCCGAAGTTAGCTCCGTGGGTTACACTGTCAGTGCAAGGCTTTGCAGACAGCCCCGTTTCCTGGAGAGAAAATGAACATGGTTTCCGGAAAGGAGGGGAAAACTTGTACAACTTTGTGATTTTTAATAACCTGGACTATTGGCTTCAGATGGCTGTTGGGGCAAATGATGACTGTCCACCATAAAAAATACGAAATTTAAAATCTTGTTTGTACGCTTATGCTTATTTTCAGATTTCCTAGTTATGAAAAGACTGTGTGTTCCCTCAGGCATCTGTAATGATGACGCTTCTCAGCAGCTTCCGCCAGCGCTATCTCCTGCAGGGCAGAGCCTGGTCATGGCGGGAGAGCTGGCCGTGCAGTGATAGCAATTAGTTGGTTTCTGACTGTCACTGTAAACACAGATGTGGCCTTCCATGCAGCGGAGCAGGCTGGGTGGGCAGGGACCACTGGGCAGGGTGTGTGCTGTTACTCATTACAACCTTTTTAGATAATAAGAAATCCTCGGGTCATCCTTACTATGCCAGTGCCTGTGGTAAATGCACTACAGAAAAAGCCACAAAGTGGGTAAGCTACCAAGGTCGTACCGCTAGGTGAGCTGAGATTCAGTCTCAGGCCAGCCTGATGCTGAGCATGTGTTCTCTCTGTTACCTCTGGCTGCGGGAAGGATATATGTATACTCTGTTAAAGAACAAGTTGAAAGAATTTTGGCTGATACGGACATTTCTAGAAGAATGTGAAGAGCCATTTTGTAAAATTTACCAGTTGACATGCAAAATAAGAGTTCTTGAAGGCAGGGTTTTTTGTGTGTGTTTTGTTTGTGTTTGTGTTTCAATGCTGGGGAATCAAACCCATGGCCTTCCTGGTGTGAGACAAGCCCTCTGATGACCCATATTCCCCACCCTCAAAAACACTTTTTTAATGGAAGCAGAAACCCAAAGTAACTGAAGCACCAATACCACTTTTCAGTCTTAATATATGTGCCAGATATCAAATTGTGCCCGTCTTTTTCACCGCCTAGGTTGGAGCAGGAGCAGAGCAGCAGACAAAGGCTGGGTCTGCCTAAGGTGAATAGCTCCTAGGAGACCTCATGAAGTTGAGACCCCAAAGGACGGACTTAGGTTGGGGGAGCTAGGGATACCCCTGCCTGCTGCGCTCCCACCTACTGCCTCACCCCTGAACAGCAAGGAAATTTCTAGTCCTGAGGGAAGGGTCTCCTGTGGAGAACGTGTGTGTGCGTGCACAAAAACACATCTGTATGCACGTACATATGAGGAGTCACAAGCAATCCTTCAGGCAGTTTATATGCACAGCCTGGAAGAGGAGGATCCCAAGGTGAGAACTGGAAGTGGTAACAGTTTAGTCCCTTTGGGTAACTCAAAAGCAAAACCCACTACTCCGGCAGAACTGAGAGGTCAAAGAATGTAAGTGTATAGTTAGAAACCACAAAAATAGGCCGCAGAAAAAACACACTGGCTTGAAAGACTTAAAAGTTATCACAGGCAATATAAAGTTTTAAAATAAGGGTTAAAGAACATGATTGTAAAAGTAACCAAGCAGTTTGAGAAAAGTGAGGGTTAGGTACGAAAAATGTGATTAAATTGGAAACTCAACTGATTGGTGTAACAGCTGACTAAACCCGCTACAAAGAACATAATAGGAAAAAGTAAAGACAGTTTGAGACTTGCAGAAGCTGAGCACCATCGCCTCTGAGCCTGCACTACCAGGAGAGACAGGATGACCTTCATGCGGAAGGCAGGTGCTGCAGGGACTGGAGCTCCGGAAATAGTTCCAAGATAGGTAAACGAATGGATTGTTTTTTAAATCTCTTAGAAACAGTTGTTTAAGGATAGTGTAGTATCAGATTGAAAATACTTGAAGTGGTTGACCATAAAGGCTTTTAAAGACGAGAAAAGCATGCTGTTGTAGGGTTCTTGTAATATGAAATATCTTTTGAATGTAGTGTGTGATAAGGTGAAGAAGTGTAGCATAACCCTAAAGCAGCCACAAAAATGACAAACCAAAAATTCTTCAGTGAAAAGATAAAATGAAATAATAGTAAAAGCCTTGATTAATAGGAAAGACATAAAAGGCAATAAATGGATGGGATGAGTACAAAACCAATAGCCAGACTCAATCTCATCACACCAAGTCTAGTCTACCCCAATTAAAAGGTAACAAAGGTCAAATTGGGTTGAGAATAAAAAGATGACTATATTCTGCCCACAAGAAATGTGCTTTCAATATAAAGATACAAGGAGGTTAAAAGTAAAAAGGTGGAAAAGAGACATACCATGCTAACTTTTAAACAAAACCTGGAGTGACCATCTCAGTATCAAAATGGGTATCAGTAAAGAGTAATACTGGGGATTAAAGAAATCTGTATAATATGGGCAAGTTAGCTAACGAAACATGGTTCTCAAGTGTGGGCACCTAATAAACTTTCAAATACATCAGGCAAAAATTAATAGAACTTAGGGGAAAAAAAACCAGACATGAATAATATTCTAATACCCATCTCAATAATTGATAACTAAGCAGAAAATCAGTAATACAGTAGATGTGAGCAACACTGTCAACCACCTTGACCTAACTGATATTTGTAGAATATTCTACCTTACAGCAATAAGATACACATTTTTTCTTATGTGCACAAGGCTATAGAGATCGATTTCTTACAGCCCATATAAAGGTATGAATGTATGTTCACTGATCACAATAGAATTAACTTAGAAATAAATAACATCCTTGAAAATCTCCCAAAAACATGGAAACTTAAGACACATAGAGAAAAGTTTAAAGGGAAATTTGAAAATAAGACAACAGTTGTGCATTGCCACTAAATCAGAACTCGGAGGGAAATTTATGGGATTCAAAATACTAATGTTTCAAAAGAGAGGTCTCAAATCAGCCACTTTAGTGTCCTCTGAAATTTAAAAAAGAAAATCCAGGTATAAGAAAAGGGATAACAAAAATCAAAGTGGGGCTCAGATAAAATGTGTATGAAAATTACGTTTTTGGAAGAAAAATTTTTAATGAAAAACATTTTTGAGGTGTATGTCCTAATATTTTGATTTTGTTACCTCAATTAGTATATATGACTTAGTACTTTTAAATCTCTAGTTTTTAGAATTTGGAACATATTCTGTTAAAGATTTCAAGATGAAAATGTACAATAATATTTGAAGCCATTTTTATATACAGTTTACACATGTTCAGATTAGTTTTCACCCAAACATCAAAAATAGTATTTTATCCTCTCAATTTTAGTGTCTTTATATACTTGTTTGTACAAAGTGAAACAAATTATATCTACATACCATTGTGTCAATGCTAATACAACCAAGTATCAAACCAAATTTAAAAACCAAAATCAATCAATCTATGGATCCCAAACTTCTTTACTAAAGCAGAAATCAGTGAAATTTTAAAAAGAAAAAAATTTTTATGGATCCAAAGTCTTGTTCTGGAAAAATTGGGTGGATGAGTAAAATCTTAGCAAGATTTATCAGAGGAGAGAAAAAAAAACTATAGATCAATATCAATCATGAATGTAGGGTGAAATTTCCAAGTAACAGTTTAGCAATTTGATTCCTGCAATACAAGAAAAGAATAATACATCATGATCAGATGGGATTTATCCAAGGAGTACAGGCTTGATTTAGTGTTCAGAAATTACTGTAATTCATCATACAAACAAACTAAACAAGCATAAATATATAATCATCTCAAAACACAGAAGGCATTTGACAAAAATCAAACATCATTTATTTTCAGAAAATTGGGAATAAATGGATGAAGGGCATCTACAAAATCCCCTCAGCTCACGTTATCAATTGGGAAAAGACTGAATATTTTGCTCTAATATCAAAACCAAATCAGAGACCTCTGTTCTCACCACTTTTATTCATCATCATGCTGGATGCTCTAGACTCACCAATCAGGCAAGAAAGGAGAGAGTAGGTGTCTTAGTTACCTTTCTATGCTGAAACAAAATACCTGACACCCCAAATTAAGGGAGGAAAGGCTTCTTTAGGTCACAGTATGTAGAGGTTTCAGTCCATACCCCACTGGGTCCAAGGCAGGGTAGTTTAGCACAGGGGCATTGCAGAGGAGAGCAGCTCATGGTGGCAGGAGACTGCAAAAGGATGGGTGTGGGGCACACAAGCATCTTTCCCTTATAATACATGCAGTCTGCCCATCCTAGGGCAGATGGAGCACTCACACCTTTAATCCCAGAACCCTTAATCCCAACATTGCACTATGAATCAGTCTCACACTCTAGATTCAGCCACCTCAGAAAAACCCTGTGATCACATGAAGTTTTGGGGGGACATCTAGACACAAACTGTAACAGTAGGGTAAGAGAGAAGGGAGTATAAAAATGATCAAGACGTGGGAGAAGACAAGATGGCCAATCAGTGAGTAACAAAATACAAAGCCTCCTGGGAGAAACAACTATTTTGCCAGAATAAAACACCCTGGAGAGACCCAGACAGGGGGAGATGGAGCCTCTTGACACAGAAAGAATTTAAAACATAAAAAAGCTTGTCAAATACTTTGGGACTACAACTGAAACAGCTAAAAATTACAGACACAGCATTTTCATTTGTGGTGACCTGCCAAGTTTGCAAAGGCCTGAATCCACGCCGGCAGGCAGACCCGCCCAAACTTGTTCCCACCACCACTCACAGGAACCACAGCAGTGCTGAAGTTGGGGGTTGGTGAGCCCAATGGAGAGCAGAGCCGGTGAAGGGACCTTCATTAATCCACGGTCAGTGCTGGGAATGAGATCCCCCCCAAGGGCGTGACCAAATGGGCGACATGTTGGAATCAGGCAAGAGGCACCTGAACTGGGAGTGACAGTGACTTCAGTTGGTTCCTCCCTCCCAAGAGCAGATTCATGGAATTTGCTTGGACTGGGCCACACCCCTGGCCGGGACCCTACAGCCATCCCAAATTGCTTCCCTGTGCCTAGCAAGCACTAACTGGGTGAAGGCACCTGAAGTTTGGCTGGCCCGGTGGGGAGGGGCAGGCAAACACAGTCACTGCTTACACCTCAGTGACAAGAGCAGCCAGGAGAGGGTAGAGTTCCCTTGCCAGCATGCTTCAGAGGAAACACGGCCAACAGGGAAAGGGGCTGGGACCTGCACTGTAACTTGTGTGGAGGAAGCCAGGACCATGACAGGAGAGAGAAGCAGGAGGAGGCCCCCAGCCCAGAACCCTTGAGAGCACTGATCTAGGAGACGGAAAAAGAAGGGAGATTGAAGGCAGCAAACACACAACATCAGACATGGCTTCAATGGACATTAAGAGATAACTTCAGAACCTTGTAGACGAGCTCAAAACTGAAATGTTAAATCAGGTAAAGCAAGATATGAGTAGAGTAATAAAAGAAATGCTCTCAGGAAGCATCTCTCAGGATGATACAGATGGAAAAGGGAGGTACACAAAAAAGGAGAGAAACATTTGATAAAGAATATAAAGAAAATATAGAACACATGAAGCAGATTCAAAGAGATTACCAGGAAATTAAAACCTCCATTGAAAGCTGGCAAAACTCCTTAAAAGAAACTAAGGATAGACTATCAAAACTTGAAGACAAGTTTGCAATGTGTGATCATGAAAGGAAAGCTCTCTTAAAAATAACAAGGAAACAGGCAGTAACAATACAAAGGCTAGAAGATGACAAGAGAACCTATAATTTAAGAATAAGAAATGTAAATGAAGAAGCAGGAATACAAACAGGTGAATTACAAAGGCCATTCATGGAAATAATTAATAAAACTTTCCAAGCATGGAAAAAGAAAATGACATTCAGTTATGTGAGGCATACAGAACTCCAGCCACCTACAACCAAAACAGATCTACACCCAGACATATAATAATCAAGATACCAGAAATACAATATAAAAACAGAATATTAAAAGCCATCAGAGAAAAGAAACAGATTACCTATAAAGGTAAGCCTGTCAGAATCATGGCTGACTTCTCGACACAGACCATCAGATCAAGAAGAGCTTGGAGCAAAGTATTCCAAGCCCTGAAAGAAAATAACCTCCAGCCCAGATTGATGTACCCTGCAAAACTGTCACTAGAAATTAATGGAGAAACAAGATGCTTCCATGACAAAGAGGAACTGGGGGAATTTGTGACCACCAATCCAACCCTACAGAGAATACCAAAGGACATTCTAGAGAGAGAGAAAAAAAAAATACCAGGATTTTAGGAACAATGGCAGAAAGGCCTCAATGAGCAGGGCAGGCAGTAGAATGAAGGAGGAAACTAGACAAACAAAGGCAGAAAAATAGCATAGCAGAAATGAGGCAGAGAAGGATAACTAGAATCGCTAACATTGATGGACTTGATACACTATATTGTTAATAGTGAGTCAGGATTTAAAACCCACATTACTCACACTACTCTGCTTAGATGTATTATATTCTGTTCCAGTCATTCTACCTATACTAGATTTGAGGGCACAGACCGCAATCCCAAAAATAACAGGATATAGTATGGCAATCATACTTAATTTCCTATTAACTTAATCTAAAGCTCTGTAAAACCTACACTGTTTTACCATGACTGATCATAATCGAATCTGGTTTGTTGGATTGCTGTTTTGTATTGATAGATTTTATTCAAATCTGTTATGATTGATAGCATCAAGTCTGAGAGTATAGGCAACTGCACTTAAGATGATAAGATCCACTAGAATATCCACTATGGTTTGATTATTACTTGCCTTTGAAGTTTTATACTGTCTACAATGTTTTATTTTTACTAATATTGTTATGTACTGCTTTACTCAATTATACTGCTGTATTCAATTATGCCTGATGATATAGACAATTCTATTGAAGATAATAAGAAACAACACAGTAATCATTGTAGATCACCTTGTACTGTGATTTTATATGACTTTTTGGTTTCATGTTTTTATAGGAACTTGTTTTGTCTTGCTAGGTTTTGTTTTTTCCTCTAATACAGAAAGGATAGAAATACATGTAGAGATTCATGCATGCATAGCTGTTTACACTCTCACTGTTTGACTATCTACTTTTTATGCTTTAAATTGTAATTTGAACAACTATTTCTAAGAGGACAATATGTAATTTATTAACTAGTGATTTCTTATTGTTTATCTTTTTTTTGGAATTCTGTATTATCTCTAACCTTTATATGCTTTTGTTTCTCTTTAAAGAAAAATGATCAAGACGTGATACGTACATGTAGCAATTCCCCCAAATGGATGTAATTATCATTATGTATCACAAACATACGCTAATTGAAAAGAAAGGCCATGCAATTGAAATTATACCAACATTCACAGTAGCATAAATATATCAACTACACTGTACTTGGGAAAATCTGATCCAAAAAAACGACCAAGACCTGGGTGAGGAAAATGACAAGATATTGCTGTGATAAAGTAGAGTTCAGTAAATGGGGAGACACACCATGTTGATGGTTGGGAAGCTCGGCACTGTTAAAGGAGGAGGGTGTGGCTATCCAGGGGTAAATGGGGGTTTCGGTGGGGATGGAACTGTGCTGTGGTGGTCACATACAGATCCACGCAAGCAATGACACTACACAGAACTCCGCAAATCCGACTTCAGAAATCTAAGCCAGGTCTATGAATTTCCTGGTTTGACAAAGTGCCTTACCTCAGTGAGATGTTACACAGGACATCCTCTGTGTTATGTTAGGCAGCTTTCGCAAAGGCTAAAATGTTTGCTTTCCAGAAATACATATAGATAAACTTTTTTTTTTGTAAAAAAGAAGGGAAAAGTAAACACAAAATTTGGAAGGGGAGGAGAACAATCCAGGTAGATGTAGTTGTCGTGATTCGAACTCCCTTTGTGAAAATTGATTTGAAGGTTATTACCTCTAACTAAGTTAATGATGAAGGATGAAAACTCGTCACCATCAGTGACTGTCATCAGACCTGCAGCTAGAAGAGTCTGCAGGGGCTGGAAGGGCATAGGGCTGGGATTGACAGGATGGACAGACCAGAGTCAATCACGAATCCATCTCCTGAAGACAGGAAGCAACTGTGAGCAGATGGTGCCTGGAGGAGCCGGCAGCAGCTGCTGCCTGTGCCTGTTAGCTCTGGCCGGGCTGTCCTGGGAGAGGCCACCCCAGGGGCCATGAGGCAGGCCCAGGACTGGTTCCCCTTCCGGGTGCCAGCCTGTGGTGGGAAAGGCGTAGTGGGCAGTCTTGACGAGAAATGCCTGTGTGGGCTGGAGAACCCTGCAGTGGGCAGGTGGAGGAGAGCTCAGGCAGGGCTCTGCGGGCCTCCCCTCCACACCCCCACAGAGCGCTGTAGTCCTGGAGGGGTACTCTCAGGAACAGATTTTGGTTTTCTTGTTTTGACCGTGGCAACTCTCTAAAATTAATTAGGATCATACTGCCCCACAGTAGTACTGTCAAAGCTGAGTCTTTTCTTTTTTCTTTTCTGTTCTTTTTCTTTTAACTTTCTTAAAGCATTTACTTTGAGACATGATACAAAAATCAGAGGTACACAGAGATGGAAGAGACACAGAATCACAGATCACAGGCATGATCAAGTGAAGATGATCTAACCAGCAAACCTTTGTGCTTGTCAGCTACACTGGAGCTGAGGTTCTGAGAGCATGACATGCTGCTGCAGGGCTTAGAGAAATACTTAACTGGTACTCTTCTCCTTTTTCCTCACCCTCTCCTTCAGCAGAATCCACACCAACTTCCTCATAATCCTTCTCAAGGACAGCCATGTCCTCCCGGGCCTCAGAAAACACCCTTCCTTCATCCCCTCACCCATGTACCAGAGAACAAAGGCACACTTGGTGTACAGCAGATCAAACTTGTGGTCCAGGCGAGCCCAGGCCTCAGCTGTGGCTGTGGCATTGCTTGGCATGCACTCAGCCCGCTGCACCTTGGCCAGGTCTCCACCAGGAGCCACGGTGGGAGGCTGGTAATCAATGCCAACCTTGAAGCCAGTGGGACACCAGTTCCCAAACTGGATGCTGTGCTTGGTCTTGATGGTGGCAATAGAAGCACTAACATCTTTGGGGACCACGTCACCACGGTACAACAGGCAGCAAGCCATGTATTTACCATGGCGAGGGTCACATTTCACCATCTGGTTGGCTGGCTCAAAGCAGGCACTGGTGATCTCTGCTACAGAAAGCTGCTCATGTAGTCTTTCTTAGCAGAGATGACAGGGGCATATGTGGAAGAGGATGCCGGGGTAGGGCACCAGGTTGTCTGGAATCCTGTCAGATCAACATTCAGGGCTCCATCAAATCTGAGGGAAGCAGTGATGGAAGGCACAGCCTGGCTAATAAGGCGGTTCAGGTTAGTGTAGTCGGGACGCTCAACATCAAGGTTTCTACGACATATGTCATAGATGGCCTCGTTGTGTACCGCGAAGGCACAATCAGAGTGCTCCAGGGTGGTGTGGGTGGTGAGGATGGAGTTGTAGGGCTCTACTACAGCTGTGCAGACCTGGGGGGCTGGGTAAATGGAGAACTCCAGCTTGAACTTCTTGCCATAGTCAACCGAGAGATGCTCCAGCAGCAGGGAGCCAGTGCCCCCGCCAAAGCTGTGGAAAACCAGGAAGCCCTGCAGACCAGTCCATTGGTCAGCCAGTTTCTGAATTTGGTCCAAGACGAGGTCAATAATCTCCTTGCCAATGGTGTAGTGCCCACGGGCATAGTTATTGGCAGCATCTTCCTTTCCTGTGATGAGCTACTCAGGGTGGAAGAGCTGGCGGTAGGTACCAGTGTGCACTTCATCAATGACTATTGGTTCCAGGTCTACAAACACTGCCCTGGGCACATGTTTGCCAGCACCAGTCTCTCTGAAGAAGGTGTTGAAGGAGTCATCTCCTCCCCTGGTGGTCTTGTCACTTGGCATCTGGCCATTGGGCTGGATGCCACGTTCCAGGCAGCAGAGCTCCCAGCAGGCATCGCCAGTCTGGACACCAGCCTGGCCAACACGGATGGAGGTGCACTCATGCATGATGGCTGCAGGTCAAGGGGGTGAAGGTGACAGGAGCAGATACTGGGTCCTGGTTACTGTCCTCGACAGGCTAAGAGTCAAGGTAAGTAACGCACTGGGTGTCTTTTCTTTTTACTGTTTCATTGTGTTGTTTTGTGTTTTATTTCTAGTTTTAAGGACAGTTTTATATTTGCAGAAAAATAAGCAGCTAATACAGATTTCCTGTGTACTTCCTGCCAGAGAGAAAGGAGACAAAGAGAGACACAGAGAGGCAGTAAATGTATCCTGTTATTAACATCTTAGTGTAGTATATTTGTTACAATTAATGAACCAGTATTGATACATTGTTATTAACTCAGGACCATTTTCTTCAGGCTTTCTTTTCCCCTAATGTCCTCCTATGCAAGTTTCCATCCAGGATACCAAGTGACCCTCTGGCTCCTTGGGTCCCTCTTGGCTGTGACAGTTCCTCAGACTTCCCTTGCTTTTGATGACTATGTGGGTGGCAGGCTGCCTCTCTGCTGGAATTTTTCTGTTTTCCTTCCAGACTATAGTTATGGGCTTTGAGAAAGATCAAATGCCACTGTCAATACATTGAATCGAGGATACAGAGCCTCAGAATGACTTAGGACTGTCAGTGTTGTCCTGGTCACCTGGTGGAAGTAGTGTTTATCGATGTCCCCACTTTGAAGCTCCTCTTTTCCCCAGCTCTTTGAAAGGAAGTGGGGAGCTGTGCCTCCAGAGTGGAGCAGGCACCTGCTTTCTTTGGGATCCCGCAGAGGAGGTCTGTTTTTTCTCTGCTGTTGAATTTGTTCTGTCATTTATTTATATTTGTATTGACTCTTGGATTTAAAAATTATTTTCTGTTATAATCCACGGCTGCTTTAGTTTTGTTGCTTAAACTGCTCTCTGTGTGACCAGTGAGAGTTCTTTCATTTGGTTCCTGTGCCCCTTTACACATTCCACAGTGTTTGTGTGTGCAAGTGAGTGTGCATGTGAGTGTGAGTGTGTGCATGTGAGTGCGTGAGTGTGCATGTGAGTGCGAGTGTGTGCATGTGAGTGCGTGAGTGTGCATGTGAGTGCGTGAGTGTGCATGTGAGTGTGTATGTGAGTGCGTGAATGTGCATGAGTGCGAGTGTGTGCATGTGAGTGTCATGTGAGTGCGTGAGTGTGCATGTGAGTGTGTGAGTGTGCATGTGAGTGCGAGTGAGTGCGTGAGTGTGCATGTGAGTGTGCATGTGAGTGCGTGTGTGTGTTGGACTCTTCTTTCATTCCTGGCATCATGATATGCTTTGATCATTTGCTCCTCCCTTTTTACACAAACCTCTTCCTCTTCTCTAATCATCTGTCTCCCTTCCACTTTGATATCAGCTATTTTTTATTTTTTAATTATTTTTTTGTTCCACATATGAGAGAAAACATGTAATATTTGACATTCCAAATCTGGATTATTTCACTTAACATGATGGTTCTCCAGGTCCATTTATTTTCTTGCAAATGATACGATTTCATTCTTTTTATGGCTGAATACTGTTCCACAGGGTAATCATCCGCCACATTTTCCTCATCCATGCTGGCTCCACAGCTTAAGCACTGCAAGTTTCACTGCAGTAACTATCCAGGTGTCTCTAAGGCTTTATTATACTTTCATCGTTGTTTTACAGTGAACCTCCGCTTATAAGAATTCACCACTGAACAGTGGTTCTGTGATGTCGGGGCTGCCTCCTGCCTCTTGTGAGTACTGTGGCTCCTGACTGCGTTACAGGCTCTTGTGCTTCCTTTGATCTCCTGTGCCTGTTTGTGCAGGCCCTGGAAGCAGTAGCCGAGTCACATGTGGTAGGTGCCATCAAGCCCCAGGCTGCAGGTGGCTAAACCATCGGATGTCCCAACATTAATTCAGGAGGGGTCATTGCAGCTTGGAAATACAATTTATTGCTGTTAATTCTCTTGAATAATGTCAGTTACAATAGTTTTTTTTTCAAGCTATAACTGCTAGTTGATACTACGTCAAACTATTTTTCTGCTTTCAATTAAATGCCTGATACAAGAGTGCTAAAAGACTGAGTTGAAGCATTTGTGTAACTTGGTTGCTAAGGTTGAAGAACTTCAGGGACGAGTGACAAGGGCTTTTTGGAGGAATAAAATCACCAGGGCAGTTTTCTTAGGTTTGGAACAAGGGGGAAGTGAGACAGCGACTTGTGACAACTGCACTAGAGGCTTCCCCTTGAGGGGTTCAGATTACCCTCAGATTCGCTCCACAGAACCTGCCGGACTAGGGACCAGGAGCCCACTGCAGGCCTGGTCTGCTGAATCCAGAATAAGGGACAATTCCTCCTCCAAGTGCAGTCACTCTGCATCATTGGAAAGAAGGAAGCCAGCATGACTCATTCCTGGACACGACTGGAGGCCGAGCTCACAATCCGAGAAACCCTGACTGCTGCCCTGTCTCATGAGTGAGGCTGGGCCCAGCTGCCTCTGCCTCACCGCAGGCTCCCTCCGTCTCTGCGCCTGCTCTGATGTTTATGGAGCACCTGGGTCCTCCTTGGTACAGTTACGGTGGGGTCGGGAGACACAGCTGTCCTGGGGTGATGTAGTGTGCTGAATGAGTGCACTGCAGGGGGCGCAGTCTTGGTTCTCCTGGGAGGAGCTGCTCCTGGGAACATCCTGTTCTGGAGCTGCTCCCCCTGCCCCTCTCATGCCTTCTCCCCTGGCCCCCACCACACTTCAGGAAGACGTCCCCCAGGAGGACACCAGCTCTTTCTCTGGCTGGGGCTTCTGAGGCGCCATCTTCCCCTCATGGCGAATGAAAACCTTTTCTCCAGAGAGAACGCTGTTGTGTAGAAAGAACTCTTTCCTTAGTTATTACCCTGTGCCCTGTGCATGGGACATTGGCAGCTCATGCATTCCCTCCATGGAATGACTGTCATTAGCTGAGGAGAGAGAGACTCACTGAAAGGACCTACAGTCTCTTGGACACCACCAGCAATGCATGGAAATCTAGGCCGTTGCTCTACTGACCCGGAGCTCTTTCTGAGGAGAAATCAGGCAGGAAAAAAAAAAAGCATATTCCTGTAGTCATTCCTTGTTTTCCTCCACTAATGGTGAAATTTTGGGCCCATCATGTGTGAAGAGCTCCCACCTGGCTCTCACTTTGGATAACAATTGGCAGCAGCTCTGGAAAGCCCGTGGGCCACACTTCCTGACAGTCACCTGTGGGAGAGGCTGAGGGTGCGGGACAGTTGGTCTCTCTCCTGTGTTTGTCTCAGGCTCCCACAGGCCTCCCTCTCTTTGTCCCTGTGGGAAACTTTCCAGCACAGGATGCCTTCTGAACTGTTTTTGTTTTTTTTTTAATATAGCCTCTGGCTCTCTCTTTTTTTTTTTTTTTTTTTTTTGGTGGTACCAGGGATTGAACTCAGGACCTCATACTTGCCAGGCAGGCACTTAGGCCACTGAGCTAAATCCCCGGCTCTCCTTCTGAACTCTTAAAACTTGCCTCTTTTCTTCAGCTGGTGAACTTTCTTCAGCTGGCCCCTGTTCCATTGTGAATCCGTTTTAAATTTGTCAGAATAAAAGTACAGTCAATACGTTTGATTTTGTAACAGTAACTGACATTTCTGAGCATCTGCGGTGCCTCGTCCATGCGTTGGGTGGGTTAATGCCCACGGGAGGCCCTTGTGCAGATGTGGCTCAGATGTGGCTCATACTTTATAGGTGAGGCTGGAGGAAAGCAGGTGATCCCAAGGCCACTGGCCAAGTAAGCAGTCAAACTCAAACTGTTAAGTAAGCTTGAATCTGTGGCTGGAGATCTTGTTTTGTTTGTGAATCCAGGGTCTCACATCTGCAAGGCGCAAGCATTCTACCACTGAGTCACTCTCTCAGCAGCCACAGCTGGACAGTTTCAATAGCAAGGTTTGCTGTGTCACAGGAATACCTCTATTCATTGCCAGAATGAGAAAATGAAAAGAAATCATCAGTTATCTACTGTGAGGTAACAAATATCCCCAAATTTAGTGATGAAACACGACACTGAGATCGCCAGTTAAGCAGGAGAGTGTTCTCTTTGGCAAGATGGCGGGGTGGGTTGGCTGGAAGTTATAAAATGGCCTCATTCCAGTGAATGACAGTTTGTGACAGGAACTGATTCAGTGATTATTATTCAGTGCCTATTGGGCAGCAGCCTTAGCTCCTCTCTATGAGACTTTCTGTGGCTGCTTGTGCTTCCTCACAGTATGATGACTGGGTTCTACAAAAGAACATTCCAGAAAGGTGCAAAGCCTCCAGCTGTGATACACTTGTAAATGTCCCCATGATCAAAGTTAAACTTGTGGCCAACTTTTCAGTGAGGAGGTGTTGTTCGGTGGAGGCCACCAACATAACAGTCTAGGATAGACAATATGTCATAATATTTTGGGGGGTGGTACCAGGGATCGAACTCATGACCTCACACTTGCCAGGCAGGTGCTGTGCCACTGAGCTAAATCCCTGGCCCCTGTAATAATATTTTCTATGGCTGAGAAGCACTTTTTTTTTCCTCTTAAACTAAAAACAAAGGTTACCAGTTAGAATTTTGAATTGAGCTTATGGATCATCACACATAAGTTTTAAAACTTGGGCAATATTCAGAATGTGGTATTGATAAAAATTGGCTAATTCATTTACAAATTTAGTGGTTCACACTTTCCAATGAGAGAAATGCAGAAGTAATAGGTGCCTACTATCCACTGAACTGGCCAGTTGAGGACAGGAGCCATCTGGAGGGCCACTGTGCTCCTGGCTTTCTTGTACCCTCACCTCCAAATGTCCTTTCTCTCTTCAGGGGGCTGAGAGCTCTGTCTTCTGTACCCTCCTCTACCACCTCCTCACCCTCCACCTCCTCCTGTGTCGCATTATTGTGTCTGAGCAAAGGAACACTTTAAAGTTCCTCAAACACCCAACTTTCTCAGACATTTGCTGTCTTCCTGGGTGACAAACTCTTTGCTGTGCTCACCCCATGGCCTCCAGTCACGGCCACTCTTTTAGGAGTCACCTCTCAGGTCCGCCCTCTTGGAGTCCTTCCCAGCACACCCTGCTGGGGCAGATGACATCTCTCAACTTTACACCCTGAGATCTCCTCACTGGAGCAGTTTCCACCCTGCATGGAGACGAGCAGTTCACAGGCTGTGTTATGGCTGTGTCTAGATGCCCCCTCAAGCCTCATGCGGCCATAGTGTTATAGGCAACTGAGTTAGAACTGTCACAGGCAGTGAGACAGGGCTAGGTACTCAAAGGAGCCAGTGCAGAAACTCAGACACCTTGCAACTGTGGGGGAGAGAGACATCTCCTGCTGTGGGCCAGGCCTCAAGACAAAGGATCAAACAAATGCATCCACATTCTAAGGACTGATATTCTATCGGGGTGATCCCTATCACCCTGAGGAAGCCAGGAGTCACCATTCCAATCCTCTAAGGTGAAGGGCCAGGGCTCTCTAAGAAAGCCCGTTTTCTTTTTCTTTCTTTCTTTCTTTCTTTCTTTCTTTCTTTCTTTCTTTCTTTCTTTCTTTCTTTTTTTTTTGGTACTGGGGATCGAACTCATGACCTTGTGCTTGCCAGGCAGGCACTTATGCCACTGAGCTAAATCCCCAGCCCTGAAATTCTATGTGACTAGATTCCCCATTTGTCCCCGAACTATTCCCCATTTACCCAAACTATTAATCTTATTGGTTAACCATAGTTATGTCCCACCTTATGCCCATCTGCCTTGTGAGTTCCCAGTTTTCCCCCACCTTAAACCCTTCATGCCCCATGATCTTGCTCTATAAAAGTTCCTAGAAAAGACAGAGTCTTTGGTAACCCGAGCAGGACCCCTTCTGTCTCTCTCTCTCAAACAGAAGCTTTCTTTCTCTCAATAAATATATTCTGTGAACCTCTGTTGTTCCTAAAATTCATTCTTCGATTTTAGAGAGCACAGTCTTGTACTGGACATCTTGTAGGTTGGGAGTTTCATTCCTCTCTATCAATAGGTGGGACTTTTTCAGAAATGGCTGAATCTGGAATGTGTGGTGCTGGAGTTAAAGGTGTGTGATTACAAAAGCAGTCCACAGATTGGTTTGGTACCTGCCCTAAGCCAGGTAGCCTAAATAAAATACCAAAGGAGCGGAAAGAAGTTGCTATTGTCGCTTGTTTTTGCTGATTGCCATGAGGTGTCCTCGTCTGTGACGCCCCTCTCCCATGCCACCCTGCTTTGAAACCAGCTAGCTATGAACAGAAACTACTACAAACAGTGAGTTAAATAAACCTTTGGTTTTTTAACTTTGGGTGTCAGGTATTCTGTCTCAGCAAGAAAAGTAACACAGCATGACTTCTACTTAAAAACTGAGGTAAAATAGTATCCACAATAACGTTTACTGTTTTGTTCTATATAATCACAGTATCTGCAGCCACTACTGCTATCCATTTCCAGAATGTATTCAGTACCCCAGACATAAAGTCTGTTCCCATTACACAGTTTTTCCCCATTTTCTCCTGACCCCAAGCTATAGCAATCTCCATGCTACGTTCTGTGTGTTTTGCTGACCATATAAGCGGGGTCTTGTGCTGTTTGCCCTTGTCTGAATGAGTTTTTCACTAAGCACAGTGTCTTGAAGGCTCACCCCTGTGATAGCCTGTGTCAGAATCTGCTCCCTTTTTAAAGAAGCACATTCCTTCCCCTGCATGGAGATAAAGCTTGCACATCTTTACATTTTTGCTTTTTGGAAAGCACTCTGTGTTTCATTAGAAACGAATAAATACATGAGGGGCTATGAGCCAGTAAGTCATTTGAGTGCCTGTCACTTAACAAATGTCCTCCATGTTCATCCATGTTGCCACAAATGACCAAATTTCCTTCTTTTTCAAGCTGAACTAAAAAGCACAATTCCCTTGTGAGATGTATATGTCACTTCTTCCCCCTGCACTGCCCCATGGTGCTTTGAATCGAACCCAGGGCCTTTGCACTGAGCTATATCCCAGCCCTTTTTAATTTTTTTTCCGTGAGACAGAGGCCTGCTAAATTTCCCAGGCTGATCTAAAAATTTACAATCCTCCTGCCTCAGCTTCCAGAGTGCTGGGATTATACACATGAGCCACCACACCCAGTGCACATTTTTTTATCCATTTCTTGCTTGATGAGCATGTCACACCTTGGAAGCTGTGAATAATGCTACAGCAGCCATGGGGGGTAGGGGGTGCAACACCTCTGTGGCATACTGACAGAAGTGGGATTGCTGGACCACACAGGGGTTCTGTTTCTAATCTTTGAGGAGCCAGGTACCAGTTTTCCATAATGTAGGTACTAATTACCTTCCCGTTAATGGTGTGCGAGGGTTCCCTTCCTGCACATCCTCACCAACAGTTGCTATCTTCCTTTCTTCACAGCGTTCTAATGGGTGTAAGGGGGCACCTCATTGTGGTTTTAATTTGCATTTGCTTGATGATGAGTGACGTCCAGCATTTTCCCATATATTTGTACGTGTTGGGGACCACAGATTATAAATTGAGTCTAGGGGATGTCTGGGGCTGTCCTTGTCCTGGATTTGAGCCAGATTGGAACACAGAAACTCTTTTTCTGGTCCAAGCTGAAGCCCTTCAGCTGCAGATGCTGTGGCACTCGCAGGGTAGCTAAGACCTGCTGAGGACAGTAAGGATCTTTAAAGCAACATAATAGCAACAGTAAGTAGCTTCCCGAGGAGACTACCGTCTCCTTATTGCCCCGTCTCATCCTGGCCAGAATGGCTTGTTTTTATTAATAGACCAGCATGATCACCATTGCTGTTCCCAGAAACACTCACTGCCCTTCACGCCTTGTTCTTGACACAGATGGAATCAATAAACACCAAGGTTCTGGCTGCCATGTGGCCTTTTGTTCCCTGAGAACAACTGGTCAACCTAGTTCCCTGCTGTATTATCATTTTGTTGTTTCTTGCTCTTTTTTTTTTTTTTTTGCCAGGCACCATAACACCTTGCAGGACACTGGGGAGTCCCTGCAGGGATCTGTGATATGTATGTTTTCTTTTGAGGAATGTCTACTCAGATTCTTTGTCCATTTAAAAATCAGGTTGTTGTTATTACTATTATTATTGATCATCGAGTCGAGTTTCTCTTATATTTTAGATATTAACTACTTATCAGACTATAGTTTGCTACTATTAGATGTCTCTTCACTCTGTTGATTGTTGACTTTGCTGTGCAGAAGCCTTAAGTTTGATATAATTTCGGTTTGTTATTTTTGCTGGCCATATTTTTGAGGTCATCAAAATTCATTGCTAGGACCTATGTCATTGAGTTTTCACCCTATTTTCTTCCCCTAGTTTTTCAAATTCAGCTCTTATGCATAAGTCTTCCATCCACTTTGAGTTGAGTTTTGCATACAGTTGGGGTAAGGGACTGACCTCCTTCTGCTTGTGGATATCCAGCTTTCTCAGAACCATTTATTGAAGAATCTGTTTTTTGTTTTGTTTTGTAGCATTGTGAAAAATCAACAAACAGCAAATGCACAGACTTGCGTCTGGACCGCCTGTTCTGTTGACTGGTCTGTGTCTATTTTTATGCCAGTGTCACCCTGGCTCTAATCACGATGGCCTTATAAACAGATTTTGAAGTCATGTAAAAGCTCCAGCTGTTCTTTTTGCTCAAGATTGTCACTTAACATCTTTTGTGATTCCATTCAATTGTTTTGTCTATTTCTGTGGAAAAATGTCACTAGATAGGAATTATATTGACTTATAGGTAATTTTGGATACTATGAATATTTTTAACAATATTGATTCTTCCTATAGATGAATATGGAATACTTTTCCATTTATTCATGTCTTCTTCAACTTCTTTCATCCTTCATTTACAATTTTCATTGTAGAGTTCTTTTACCTATGTGGTCAAATTTATTCCATTTTTTGATAACTGTGGGATTGTCTTCTTGATTTTTTTGGATAATTCATTATAAGTAGATAGGAATGGAATTGACTTTTATATATTGATTTTCATATTCTGTAACTTGACTGAATTTATTAGTTGTAAAGTTTTATGTTGTTAAAGGTTTTCTACATATAAGATCATGTTTGCAAACAAGGATAATTGCTTCATATTTCTTACAGTTTCTCTGGTTAGAACTTCTAGTGCCACACTCAATAAAAGTGCTGAAAATGGGCACCCTTGTCTTGTTCTTGATCTTCTAGGAAAAGCTTTCAGCTTCAAGTATAATATTAGCTATGGGTCTGTAATATTGGTCTTTATTGCACTGAAGTGCCTTCCTTCTGTCCTAATATGTTGAGTTTTTAATCATAAAAAGCTACTGAGTTTGGTCAGCTGCCTTCTCTGCAGCTGTTAAGATGACACTATGATCTTTCCCATTTACTTTTGTGTTGTACCACATTTACTGATTTGTATATGTTGGACTATCCTTGCATTCCAGGAATAAATTCCCCTTTATCATGGTGAATGATCTTTTTTAACATGCTCTGGAATTTACTTTGTGTTATTTTGTTGGGAATTTTTGCATTTAAATTCATCAGGGATACTGGCTTTAATTTTCTTTCTTTTTTTTTTTGGTATCAGGATGATACTGGTCACATTAAAAATTTTGTCTTAAAAAATCACTTCTGTGATGAAGAGGTTCATTGTCTTTTCCCTTAAACTGATGAAATCATGAATTCTGGGGCTTATGTCACTACCAGTCCCCTGAGCACTTGGGAATTTTGTGTTTTTCAGACAGTTCCTTCTTTGTCTACTTTGAGAGCACAAAGGGATTGTTTTCCATGCAGCATATTTGCTCTCAGTTAAAAGCCCAGGATTTGACTTCAAAATCTCGGCACAGAGGTGATGGGCTGTGGGTTTCCTGGAGTGGTCAGCTGGACACCAGTCCCTTGGGCCTCCCCAGATGCCACAGAGAAAGACAGAGCAGTGCGCACCCTGAACATGGATGCGGGCACAGCCCTCAGATCTTCAAAGGAGAAGCTGCTGACCCCTGAATCCTCCTCGACCGGAAGAGTTTGGCTGTGGGGTGCTAGGGGTTTCGGACTTTTCCATAAGTTTATGTGGATCCACATGGAATGTCTAATGACTGAATTGCAAGGAATTCCAAGGCACAAGGAGGTGAAAATTCCTGCAGCAATAGCAAGCCAGGCAGCTCTATGCACCTGCAGGCGTTTACTCCTTGTAGCTCTCCTGAGGACCCCACCAAGGCCACATGACCCTTGAGCCTGGGCCAGGCTCTGAGGTCTGAGTCTGCGTGTGATGTGGGTTCAGTTGTGCCAGACAGAAGAGGCACAGTGGGGCTGGCCCTTGGCCTGGTGGCTAACGTGGACACACACTGCACAGCTGACACAGCAGCATAAGGGAAGGGGACGTGGGGATGAGTGCTCCTGCTAGGAAATGATGTGGAGAAAGGTGGCCGTAGGGAGACGCAAGTCCTGCAGGCTGCCTGAGGGTGGACAGATGGGAGGAGAAGGGAGTGCTCAGGACACACTATGTTGGGAAGGAAGTGACACCCAGGGGCTGCTGGGCTGGGGTCCATGGCTGGGCGGGGGACTCTGCCCTCTGCAGGGCCACCTGATGTCAGGCATCCTAAAGGAAAATGTCCCTCCTGGCTTTGTCAAGAAGTGCAGGGAGCTATTGGCTGTGGGATTCCCTAAGGTCCCACGTGAGTTGGGTTTCCAGATTCCCGTCCATCCTGAAAGGGTTTTTGTGGCTGCTGCTGCCCACTTATTCAGTCAGGGCCTGGGACTCAGCTCCAGCCCAGGTCTCTCTACATAAAGTGGAGGGTAGAAGGAGAGCCCTTCAAAATATCTAGAAAAATCTCAGGTAAAGGTAAGGGTAAAAATTCCTTTCACAAAATGCTATTTTTCAAAAGGAAGCAGGATGTCTGTTTTCATCAAGGTGAGCATTTCCCAGCATTTTGGGGTGCTACTAAATAGCTCCCTACTTTCCTTTACCCCAGGAAGTTGAAAAAGACACAGCACTAAGCAAATCTGCCTTTTCTTTCTGTTTTGAAGGATAGCAGATAGAAAGTTGTGCTTGGCATAAACCCAAGACCTGGTGACTAAGTAATGCATAACCACGCAAAGCCAGCAGACAAACCACTGGTTTTCTAACTACTGCACTTTCAGCCCAAAGAGGTAGCAAAGGTGACCTTCAAGAGGGCCTGACAGTAGCCTGGAAACTTCCAGAGACTCCCTCTGTCTGCTCCAGGCAACTCAAGGAACATAGTGGGCTTTTAAAGGAGCCCAAACCTTACATAAAAACAAGTCCTCGGGTGAGCTGGAAAGCGCCTGCTGAGGAGGCCAACTCCCCATTTAAAGCTTTGGTTTGCATCCAAATTCATTCCGTCAAAGACCTGGCACCCGCGCTGTCTGCCGGGCCATTTGAGAAATGACACAGACGTTTGTGGAGTGCCTGAAAAGCGGCCTCGGAGCCCCAGGCCACCGGAGCCAAAAGCAGTAACTGGGCTCTGAAAACCAGGCATCAGATTTCCCCGGGCCAGGATGACACACGGTCAAGTTCAGCTGGAAACGGAACTGAGCAGACCACTGCTTAACGCTGGCCTCGGGGCCAAGCTTCCTGGGTCAGGGCCAAATGGGGCCCGCAGCTGGGAGCTGGGGGCACTGGCAGAGCCAGGGCTCAGCTGTGGGGCTTGGGGCTCCCCGACTCTCCTGCCCTCCCGGGCCCCCCTCTTCGCCTCCACTGCTCTCTTTGGCTCCCTCAGCAGCAGATTTTCTCGTACGCCTGCCAAAACCCAAGACGGCCGGCCGGTGAATAAGCCGCTGCAGTTTGCAAAGCCATTCCGTTTTGCCAATGCTGTTTTCATTCAGAATTTTCTGGAATCACAATCCTCTCCCCCATCACATGTTCTTCAAAGCACTTGGACCACTGAGGCAACCACATGGAAACGATTTTCCTTTCACATGGAAGGAGATCAGGACACGTGGGGACCCACAGAGGGCAAGATGGGCCACTTCCAGCTACCCCAAGGGAAGGGCTGTGTTCTGACACCAAGCTATCTACCTCAGACACAGGATCGCATTTCTTAGAGGCAAAGCGGGAACAGATACAAAGCAGTGATGCAAAGAAATCTTCCTCCCTCCATGGTAGTTGAATGGAATTGTTGGTTGAAAAGATTGCCTTGCTGAAGTCCAAACTCCTTGACACTTACTTTTGTGCTTTGGAAAGGTCAAGTTACTTGTACTGTGTAGACCGTTACTCAAGGGCGAGCTACTCAGGATGGTTTTCCAGATGACACTGTGCTGATCAGCAACATTACGTTTTGTTTCCAGTTCAAATAGGAATGTCAAAGGAGAAAAACTGACTCTGGAAAAATCTTCTTTAAAACAATTTATTTAAATTGTGGTAAACTGTGAAACACAAAATGTACAATTCAAACCATTTTTCGTGCATAGTTTGATTGTTGTGCACCTAAGTCATGGGGTGGGGGTAGAGCTCGGGGGTAGAGCATTTGCTTAGCATGGATAAGGGTTCAGCCTCGCTGTCACTCTAGAGATTAGTTCTATAGAAGTCCCTCCTGCTTTATTGCCGGACCTGTTTGGCCACACCCTCTCCTCCTGCCTCGGTTTCACCTACACAAGCGCAGGGTTCCCTTTACCTGAGCCTCACACAGGTGTCTTGGGTTGCAGTCAACTTGGCCATGTTCAGTTCTGGCATCTCCAGCCTGGCTGGGCCAGGACAGGATGGGTAGTTCCCCTGCCCCACACTGATGTTCCCTGCCCTGTCCCATTTCCCTGGAGTATCTGTTCCACTTTTACACACCACACACCTTGCAAGTCATTGCTCTTTCTACCCTAACCCATCAACCAGCAAGTGTTGCTGATTTGACTTCAGGGCCATGCTTTTTAAGCCGCTTTAGCGGTCCTGTTGCAGGATGGGGCTCCTGTGGGGCTTCCTTCCAGGTTCTTGGTCTCTCTAACAGAGTTAATTGGACAAGACACAGAAAGGGCACCAAAGTGTACATGTATGAAATACAGAAAAGGAGTCCACTGTGCAGAGTGAGAGAGGGCCAGCAAAAGGCTCACAGCAGCCCAGGGGATTTTTTTTTTTTGTATCAAAAATTGCCACCTCTCTCTTATCGGCAATTAAGGCTTTGGGAAAGGTGTCCTGTCACTCACTCGGCATCATCTGTGTAGAGTGAAAAGCCCTCAGTGCCAATTGATGAGTGAGGCTTCCACCCCATAGGTGACAAGGAAATGAAACAAGGCACAGGGGTGGGTCACTGCCAACACAGTGATGCTGTCGTCACTGCACGAAGGACCGACTGGAGCAAGGCTGAGAACAAGACTGAGTTTTCTGTCTTTGGGGGTTACAGGATTCAGTTACTCTGGCAAGGTCCCCTTTGGGAAGCTGGGTCATGTTTCTTGAGATCGGGACAAGACACATCCCACCAACAGGTTAAATTGAAACACCAGAGCCACTTGTTTGGAAAGTAAGTGTCTCAGAGTCATACCCTCAGCACCCAGGTTACCCAGAGCTCTTTAGTAGTGATGGCCACAAGCCAACCTTGAATCCAGAGGAATGAAGTGTATTCCACATGAATTCTATTTCCAGGTTCAAGATAATGAGCCTCAGGACTTTCTGTAAGAAAGGATTTTAAACTGTATTGACTTCTCTCAGGAACTATGCTTCACAGTGAGTTTGGACCGCAAGAATACCTAGAGTAGTACACAAGGATACCAGCGACGTGTCTACACTTACTGCTAAAACTCACAAAGCAAGACACGTCACATCTGCTCGATGTCAGAGAAGCTGAAACCCAAGAGTGTTTCTGTTCTTCCATCCCCCACCCTTATGGTACCAGGATCCTAGGGCACATGGAGCCCACTGGGCTATGAAGGAAACAGTGCTCTTGTGTGAGATTTGGTTGCTGTGTCAAATCCCTACTCCAGCCTTACAAGGAGACGTCCCCAGAAAAACTACATAAGCCGAGTCTTAGTTTTCTCATCTGAAAAATGGAGCAGATTGCAATTTTCATTTCAGGAAGTGATGTTCTTCTTTCTTCTCTTTCTCCTCCTCCTCGTTCCCTTCATCACTGGGGTGCACAGAGCTCCACTGCTTGGGCATAAAACCATTTTTGTGTTTAATCCTGTAGGGAAGGGTTAACTAAATGCAGAAAATAAACTATGTGCAGCGAAACTTTGGCCGGAGGTCTTATGTATCTGTCCCTGTTTGTGTCTATGACTGTATCTCTGCCTCTGTCTACAGCTGTGGCTGTAACTAGGGCTATCCATGTCCATCTGTGGCTGTGTCCATGTCCATCTGTGGCTGTGTCCATGTGGACGGCTGTGTCTGTATCCATGGCTATGACCACATCCATGTCTGTGTGTCTGTGACTGAGGCCAGAGTGGGTTGCATATGATGGCAAATGCACAAGGGGGAGAGGGCCAGGGTCCCCCTTTCTCTTCAAGAGCCCTCAAGTGACTTCCCTGTGGAACCCCCTTCTAAAGGTTCCATTCTGCCCCCACAGTGCCACCGCAGGAACTAAGCTTTTGGCATGTGGGCTTTGGGGGACACTCGGACTGAAGCTATAGCAATGAGTATTCTTGAAAGAACTGCTCAGGCCATGCGCGAGTGGAGCAGAGGGAGCACATACTGCAAGGCCACTGTTTAGTTAGCACAGCAGGGACCGAGGCCAACAGTGGCCGCAGGAGACCAAACCGATTCTCTGGCTGTGCGGGCCGGGAGCCCAGTGCTGGGAAGCACCTGGGAACCCAATGGGTCTTTCTGTTGGCTATTTGGAAGCCTTTGTGAAGATGGCGCTTTTGATGGATGCTTTTATAATGTGCCCTCCTCACCTAGGGTTTATATTATTTTAGTATCTGTATGTCCAGGTGGCTGTCACATGCAGCTACACTCTGACTTAGCATGGGGGTGTGACTTGAAAACCTTAAGGTGAACTTGAAAATCTCTCAGGTCAAGGATGCAGCCAGCACACCTGACGGACCACACTCCACAGCACAGCACAGCACACTGCAGGGTCTGTGCTATCCCTATGTGTGGGGGTCTGTGTCTAGATACTCAGACCCATGAAGGCTCAAACCAATGAGACAAGCAGCAGACTTTAGGGCTGCAGGACTGAAATTCTCGGCACAGCTCATAGCTCTGCTAGCCGGCTGACTGACACCGGGTAGCCCGTTTTTAATCACAAGCAAGGAGTGGAGTGGACAGTGGAGGAAACCTGAGCAAGGAAGCCCAAGCAATGAGTATTTCCAAGGAAACCCTTGGGAAGGGCTCAAGGACCCCTCTGAGCAACAGACGATGCTAATTAAGGAAAACCACCCAGAAGGTCTCCAGGTGGCCTCAGCTATGGCCTATCTTGCCCCGAGGTGTCTTCTCAGTTCAACTACGCCTGGATCACACCACAGCCCTGCACATGTATTCAGCTTCAACAGCTCCAACACCCATGGGACAGTTGGGGCTGGGTGGGAGCTGTCACTCGTGGTCATTACCCAGCAAGACAAAGCCACGTGGGGTTAACTCACCAAATTTCAAGTGTTTTCTCCTGAATGCATTTTCACCTCATCATCAAGTTGAAAAATCACATTGAGCATTTTTAAATGGGGGACTTTTTTTTTTTTTCAGTACTGGGGATCGAACTTATGACCTAGCACTTGCCAGGCAGGCGCTTATGCCACTGAGCTAAATCCCGGCCCCAAGGGGAACCATTTTTGATTAATTAAAACTCTATTGATGGACATGTGCTTATTCCAACTTTTCACTGTTGTAGAAATACCCAGGTAACTCAAATTGCACGTGCACCTTTCCTTTCCTGCTTCTGTAAGAATTTATTCCTTACAAATGGAGTTGCTAGGTCTAGGTTTATTACCAATTTAAACCTCTGTCAACACAGAGGATGAATTTTCTCCTGCCCTCACAACAGCGGGAATGAATATTAGGAATTTCACTCGTGTTGCTCATGTGCTTCCTACTTGGGCTGGATTCTCCACTCAAAGTTGAAAGATTTGCTTTAGGAAGAGGTGCGGTCAATCCTGCTGGGGTCAGGCAAAGTCCAGGTTGTTTGGAGAATTCACTTCATTAGCTTCTTATCATCCGTTCCAGAAGACATCAGGTGTAGGGGCCAGAAGGAGGCCTCTGCCACATTCACCTGGTCTGGAATCCCAGGTCACCCTACTCTGGCCAGTAGCCTATGGGACCCTGGTTAATAATCCTTCATCTCTAGGACCAGAATGAAAATATGCTGTAAGTCTGGGTATAGAAGAAGTTACAACTTCATAAGATATAATTCCCTCAGATACCAAGAAGCAAATCAAAGAAACATGTGATTTGATATAAAGGTAACCAGTGGGGAGAACTAGGTACTTCAGGGATCTTTTCTCTGAAAGAGAAGCATGGTAGATGTGGTTTGATGGACTCAGGGTGGTTATATTCTGGTTTCTAACCACTTGATAGTTATGCTAATGTGTCTGTTTCCTTAAACTGCATGGAGGTTGTAGGGGGAACTGTATTTCACAGGAAATGTAAAATGCCCCATGAGAAATCTCACAAGTGAAGAATCAGAGAAACATTTCCAAGGTGTTAAGAAATATTAGTTTATTTAACCAGTTTTCACAGCTGAATATTTATTCTATAAAAACTTTACAGATTGTACAGTTTATATATAGTTTCAAACTACTGAACGTAAAAGTAGGTCCCACAGATGCAAAAATACTGTACCAATCGATCCAAGGTAAAGGCAGATTTACACACTGTACAGCTCTCCGCGTGGCCGGGGAGGTGGTCAGTTCTAAGTATAAACTTCAAAACTGTACAAAAATAAGGTTCTGATTTTATTTCAGACTTCATACATTCAATGATTACAAACCCAGAGGCCCAGCTGCTCACGGGTGCCTGTAGTCAGGAATCAGCCCCACTCCTGCAGGGGGCGCTCTCGGACCTGTGCCGCCTACACGGAGGAGCTGGGACGGAGGACAGGAAGTGTCGAATAGAAGGTAGTTCTTTTTGTTTGGAAAGGAGTTTTTGTATTTAATAGTGTGCCAAAAAATTTTAACTTATTAAATAAAATATACTCTAAGTGAGCCTAAAAATTACACTTAATAAACATAAAAATACTTTTCTTTTTGGTGTAGTACATCAATCACATCTGCAGGTAGAAAACCGAAACTGTATATATAGTAGTATTTCTCACCCAGCAACAAGAAGCACTTAATGGAGTTATTTTTTGAAAGGGTCAGAAAAACTATGCAAAACCCGCTAAGTCTAACTTAGAACTTAGATACTCATTCTTTACCTAGTCAGTGACTCTAATACTGCAGAACAGGCTTTCTCTAGAGACAGTGGTTTCTTCATGTTAACTGGGTAAAAACTGGACTGCTGGCGAGAGGGGAGAACCTGCTGATACCCCAGCATGAATCCTAAGTGCTTGCTGAGCCTGTCCCAGGAAGCCCTTCCTGGAAGGTACATTTTGCTTCTGATTTAGATTTCTGCCTCTGCAGGATCTGCGCTGCCTCCTTGGAGACGAGGGACTCCCGGAGCTCTGCACCTCTCCATTGGGCAGAGAAGGCAAGGCTGGCTCCTGCCCCTTCCCCGGAGGGAAGAATGAGGAAAACAAACATCACTGCAGACTTTCCGGTCACCCAGACGAACCAGACACAAATTTTTCTTTATACAGTACTAGCCAAAGGGAACAACACTGAGCGCTCCCGAGAGCGGGCTGGTGCCCGCCGCTCTGCTTTGCTACTTGTGTGTGGAGCTGTATAAAATAATGGGACAAAAGAGCTTTGTAGTTATTTATTTGAAAGATACAGGACTTAAAAACTCCTCGGAAATAAATAGCTTGGATGTTTCCAGTCCTGCTTCCAAGAAAGAGCTACGGGTGGACGTGTCTCGCTTGGGTCGTGAGGCTGGATGGTGGTACCCGCGAGCCGCCCGTCAGAACTCATCGATTTTCCTCTGCAAGTACTTTAACATGGAGTCCATGCCCTGGGCCGAGCCCCAGATCTTCCTCAGCACCTCGCACTCACGCTCGTTGGCCTGCTCCAGCTCCGGCTTCATGTTGCAGCGCACCAGGGCTTTGGACTCCTCCAGCACCTGTGTGGATGACAAGAGGCGTTAGCAGCTCAGCTCCTTGCGCCCCGCTCTCCGGCCTCATGGGCACTTAAGGTACGGCTGGCCGCCTGGGAACCCTGTGGGTCCCACATCCATGGGTTGAGCTAGCCTTGGATGTAAAATCTGGGGCAAATACCCAACAAAAACTGGGCCTGCATGGAACACGTGCAGACTCCCCACTTCCTGTCTTTATTCCGTAAAAACAGTGTAACCACTACTTTCATAGCATTTGCCTTGCATTACGGTTCATCGACAGATCGTTGGCAGTTTATGGGGAGATGTGCATAGAATAAAGTCCTAGGCACTTTGCACAGGGACTGAATGCCTATGGATTTTGGTATCCTGGACCCAGTACCCAATGGATTCAGAAGGATGACTATATTCACTTAATGTTGGACAAATTCTCAACTTCAAAAGAACTCTTCAGTTCTATGCAGAGAGCTGGGCTGCTGCACCCCGGCCCTCCCTTGCCCCTGGGCTGGCACTGGGCTAGCACTTGTGCTGCGGGTGGGTGTGGGGCCCCGCACTGATGTCTACTCCAAACCCGGAGCACTCCTGCTGAGCAGACTTACTGAATGAAATTTAATTCTAACTGTGAAGGCTGCTCGAATGTCTGAGGTGGTTCAGGTATGAGACTGTGTTAGTTAACATGAACTAACATGTCATGCTGTGATTTGCTACAGGTAACTTTGTGGGAAGACTGAACATTATTTGCCCTATTTATTAAACAAAGACCTCTGGTCCACTATGTGCCGGGAGAACCTAAGCATGATGAGGAAGGTTTCTGCAAACACTGAGGAACAACAGGGGTGCTGGTGGTCGTGGACTTTCCTGGGACGTTTACTTCATGAGACTTCTGGCCCCTTTAATTTCTGGTTGCAGGAGGGCCGCCCTGCTGAGAGCAGAAGCATAGGAGCTGGGAAATACTGCCTAATTTGTGAGCTTGGTGGATAAAGAGGCAAGATACACATATAAAGTAAGATGGAAGAGACGTACAACTGGGTTACATGAGGCGAGCTCCTTGATGCGAACCATGACTTCCTGGGTGAAGGTCCCTGGCCAAAACACCTGGGAAACCAGGCCCTTGCCGCACGCCTCCTGCGCCGTCAGTTTCCGCCCACTGAGCAACATCTCATTTGCCTGAAAGGAAGAAGAGCCCATTGGATGTGATGTGAAACAGGAGAGGGAAGCAGGCTGGGAAGACCTGTCCCAAACTCATCCCTCAAAAATGCCAAAGAGCACCAGTGTGAGGAAGCTGGGCTCTGCCACGTGCCCTCTAGTGGCCGCTAAGAATAAAGCATACACCGAGCACAGTCAACTGGGCAGACGGAGGGCAATCAAGTTTCCCAGGGAAAACAGGCTGACTTTACATGGAACACAGAATCATATGGACTTAAAAAAATCTGAATAACAAAAGATTTGCAGCTAATCGGCAAGGTTACAGGTTTAGGTCCTTGCCTCTTGAATAGCGCCTGTCTCTCTTACTCCTGAACTCATTTAAAATACCAACACAGGCTAGGGGTTTAGCTCAGTGGCACAAGCGCCTGCCTGGCAAGCATGAGGTCATGAATTCAAGCCCTGGTACAAAAAAAACAAAAAGCAAAAAACAAAAAACCACACAGCCCGGGCAGGTGACTGCATGCAAGGGCAGCACTTGAGCTGGGCATGGAACAAACTGGGGCCCAGGGCACTTGTTCTTGGTACAGAGACAGCGCTCACATGGTAGTGAATGCTGCTGCTGCCGCCCCAGAGGCCACATGAGTGCTGGAGGGGAGAAACTGACCAGGACCCGAGCGTGCCCCGAACTGCTGCGGTGGCCCAGGGTCTGATGATTGCTCTGCTGGACTCAATGGAGAAAGCAAATGTGTTTTGATTTTTAAAGAAGTCATGTGTGTGTGGATATACATGCAAAATCGACCTAACCTTTGTCCTGGGTGCAAAGTCACTTTTCAGGCTCAGCATAATCTACAGGGATTTCATGCTACACAAGTCTTAGGTTCAGACATGGCGGTGGGGTGCAAGGGGAGGGTGCGGCCCAGAGACCATTTCCTGTCTGGCTTCCCTCAGGGGGTCAAGCTTTCCAAAGGCTCCCAAGGCTCTGGAGACCTGGGTCTGAGCTGCTGAGGCTCAGGTACAGACATGGGGTGGCCCCTTTTCTGGAGGGGATGTAATCTCCAAAAGTCCCCACATTGCCTGAATGCTGACTGTGAAGCACCATGCCCACAGTGCACTGTGTGGCTGGCTGTCACCCTGAGCGTGGCTGCCGTGTGAGTCACCCTGGACAAAGTCATAAGAAGTGTCTGGAGGGTTCTGCTCCCCTGGCCCTAGGCATGTCTCCAGCCCACCCCAGAGAAAGGATTGTCTACGGACGAGCCATGGACTGAGATGGACTCAGCTGTGCTTGGCAGCTGTGACCGATGATTCTGACACAGTGGAAAGGATGGCAGGCAGGGTCCCAAGGCCACGCTACTGGGGCAACTGTGGTTTCCCTTCCTCTCATTCTCAAGATGGAGAAGACCCTGCCAGAACTGAGCCCCTGCAGCTGAGCATGAGGGGTGACGATCGCAAGGCCACTGCGAGCCACAGCCCCAGAAGAGCAAGCTCTTGAGGACTTCCTCCTCGCTGCCCTATGGGGCCTCCTGTTCTTCTCTGTCACTTCCCTGTATGTCCCTTTCTGTCCCCTGCAGGGCATCCGGAAACTGCCCACTGCTCCCTACCAGACCTCTGCCAGGTTCTGTGGCTGGGCCAGCAGACTGCCCTTCCCTCCCAACTGCCTGCCTCCAGCCCCATGGCAGGGACTGCACCCTGGCCATACCCAACAGCCCCTCTGCAGATGTCAGGTGTGCAGGACATGGAGGGTGGGCGCCTCCGCCTTCACCATGAGTGCGAGGGACAGTGCTCTTGGAGGTCACTGTTAACGCCGTCTCACACAAACCAAGGCAGAGACTTCATTTATACGACAGTCAGCAAAACAAGAGCAAAACCCAACAATTTATGGAAAAAAATACTTCCCTGGTCACATGAGTGGGAGTGGGCTCAATCTGGGTGAGTGTGCCCCACTTGCTTTTTAACAGTTTTAAAACGGGAGGTTTTAAACATTGCCCGAGCTGCCAACTCGCAGAGGACTAAAGGCAGACAATCCACAAAGACCCCTGATGTAGCGCGGGGGGGCACCAGTGAGGCTCTGCCTTACCCCTGGGATCTCTCCAGGATCCCAGGGGGAGGACTCCAGCCTGGCACCCAAGCAGGACCCAGAGCCACCCAGCTCACAGGAGGCCTGTGCTTGTCACCTGGGTTGTCCTTTGTGGCGCCCTGAGCTGAGGCACCCTCAGAGGTCCAGGGTAGCAACCACACCACTTTCTGAGCCTAGAGGCCTGAGTGGGGACCTGACACAGAAGACACCTATGACTACTGTCTCCTGGGGCCAGGGAGGGGGTACTGGAAGGCCATTCCTGAGTTAAGGACATGCTGCACCTGTGTTCTGTGCCCAAGCCGTCCCCACAAGAGGCTCCGGGAGAAAGGGCCTCACCCCCATTCTTTCATCCTCTGGCCCCTTGCCATAGCACCTGGCAGAGCTTACACGCCACAGAGGCACAGGCAAATCTGTCCCAGGCTTTCCTCGGGCTGTGCAAAGTGCAGACACCAAAAGCTCATGAAAGGAAGTGGCCGGCAAGAGCTGTCACAGCCCCCTGTGCACACGCACCTTCTGCCTAGAGGATCTGTTTAGTCAAACAATAAGCAATGAAGGCTGGATTTACGCTGTGCACTATCCTGGGTGTGGGGAGACAGTCAGCAGCACCCCAGCCCCTGCTGACCAGCATCTGCTTAGCTGTGACAACCAAAAAATGTCTCTGGACATTGCCACAACCCAGGTCCCAGGACTTGTCTGCAGGGGACATGACTGACCAAGCAGCAGGAGTTCATTCTGCAGTGGCTCTGGCCAGCGATGATCCTCTGAGCATGGTGAGCTCCAACACCCCTCTTTGGAGTGGCGCTGGGCCCAAGGGCTCCGAGTCCCGGTGCCCTTTGAGCTCATTTACTGCTTCCTGTGGCCTGGCACCACCAGCCGTCTGCCTTGACCCCACAATGCAGGCAGAAAGCAAACGCTCTAAGAAGTAACCCAAGTCAGCCTAATGTGTCCTTGCGACAGGCTTCTTTACTGCCAGTCGGCAGGAACTGCTAGGAAGCAGCCTGCTTAGAGCAGTGACTCAGGAGGAAGTTAAGGCATTATGGGGGCACTGACTCCACCCTGGAGTCAGTCAGCTGGTGCCACTGGGTGGGCTGGACAGATGGGCACAGACGCAGCCCCGAGTCTCTACCTGGAGGGTGTGGGGCGTGGCTCGGACCGTACATGGGTGTCACAGCTGAGACACCCTTGTTGTCCAGCTGCTGGGCGTGCGGACAGCAGGGACCCTGAGCTGCTGCTTCTGTGGCCTCAGGGCCCAGCAGCCAGGCGCAGTGGAGACACATAGGCTCTGGGGCTCCTGGGGGTTGGAAAAGGACTTGCCGTCGCCACCTAGCTTCACCTCTGCCCAGGCCTGCTGTGTCCCTACCCTTCCACCAAGAGTGACACCAAACTCACCAAACTTCACTTGCCAAAGTCCACCTCGGCGAGCAGAGAAGCTAACTTGAAAGGGAGTGAAAAGGTGGTGAGTGGACAACTTTGGGGTGGGCGGCTCTTGGCTCGCTGGCAAGCAGGACCCCACATGGGGCAGAGGGCACCTCTAGCACTCAAGGCCAAGTGCCTGCTAAGGCCCAGCCCTTGCCTGAGACTCACTGGCCAAGTGGCCGACCTCTAGACACAGTTGAGGCTGCACAATGAGGGGTGGAGCTTGTCAAGAGGATTTCCAGGTGGACGCCCCCAAATTCTGAACCTCAGACTCATCATGTGTGCCCCGGAAATGTCCCCAGTTCCCCACTGAACAAATGCTGCTCCCTTGCTGAAGACAACATGGACTTGTCTCTCTATAAAACTGCTCCCCAACATCTGTCCCACTTCCTGTCCCAGCATCCCCTCCTTCCCCAAAGAGACCACAGGCCAGGCCAGCAGGTGCAGAAGAGCCTGTGGGAAGACTTGTGGGATCCGCCCTGAGGGCCCCCGACCCAGGGCCCAGGGCAGTCTGGACAGGAGAGGGGACTCAGCTGGGAGACACTGAATCGCGCCCTGGCAGGGCTCCTGGAGACTGTGTGACCCTACTTGAGAAGGCAGGGGAAGTGGGGTGTAGGCCAGGTGGAGCGGGAAGGCAGGAGTGCAGTGGCTGATGGGGGGGGATCAAGATGCCACAGCGAGCTGACAGCAAGGCTTGGATGCAGGGACACAGTGTAGCCCTGGGTCTGGGACAAGGCTGCGCTGCCCCCAGCAGGGGAGCTGTGCCGTGGTGCCGAATGTGCTCTCCAGAGCCTGAGCCAGTCACCACAGACACAGTGACCACACTCGAGAAGCGCCTGCCATGAGCTGAGGCCTATTGTGCCCAGGCCCAGGGGTAAGGAGTGCTGGTGGTGGAGGCACAGCAGGGACCAGATGTGTCCCAGGGGGCACATGGGTCCTGCTCAGCCCACACCTGTAGCCATGTGGAGTTCCTGGGACCGAGCGTAGTCAGCTGCTGGACATGCACACCTGATGGAGGCAGCAGCCCCACTGCAGCCTCCCTGGCATGGTGCTGGGGGAAAATACCCCATTGGGTAAAACACCTGGTCATTGCCCAGGGCAGCTGGTCTGGATGGGATGGGGGGTAGGGGTGAGAGGACAGGAAAGGGCACTAAAGGACAACGATCTGAGACAGATAGGCTGCTGGGTGGATGTAGAATCCAGGTGGTCAGGCTGTGAGGGGCAGAACTCTACTGAGGGTCCCAGGCTTAGGAAGGCGAGTTAGTGCTCAGCCTGGGGGACACAAACACAGAGCCAACAGCACTGCGTTGCATGGTGACCATGCACCAGGAATGGACCCTTCCTCTGGGTCTGCATGCCCTATCCCCAAGCCTCTGAGTCTCCTAGGGAGCTAAAGTGGTGTGCCCAACCAGAAGAGCCTCTTTGCAGTGAGGGACACGCAGGAAGGACAGGACTATAGGGCCTGCAGGCCACTGAGGTGCACAGTGCCCTGCATACCTTGCTTAAGGTCTGGTCTCCCAACAGAGAGGGCGCAGCCTGCACCACGGGAAGTGGGAGCCCCTTGATCTTCCCTGGTCGCACCTACGGCAGCCACCCTGACCCAGGCAGGGTGCGGAAACCAGGCCTGAGAGCCCTTGGTTCTCACACTGCACCTACTGAGAAAAACAAAATCCCGCCCCAGCCAGCCAGCCAGTGTGGTTAGTGGGGCAGGCGGAGTGCAGGCTGCGGGCTACGTTCCTCTAGCTGGGAAGCCAAGGCCCTGCTGTCCCTCCTTTCCATTAACCTTCCTCCTCCTCCTCCGCTGTATTTTGTTGTCAAGTTTTGTCTCTTTCTGTCCCTTTTTTTCAATTTTTGGGGTAAGTGGAGAATGATGGAAAGGTGACTAAAGTATACCTAGGAGAGTCCCCCAGTTCGTGACAGAATGTCTTGGACCAGACCCAGGTGACCACTAACGCCATGCTCAACTGCAAGCCCTGCACATCACTGCCACCTCCCCACCCTGCCCTTCCCTGCAGGGCTTCGTCTGGCCCACACTGCTTCGAGCTATCATGTCCCCTCGTCTATGAGGGTACCCCATCTCTGCAGAGTCTCACAGACTGTGTCTGCCTGAGGCTGGCTTGTGACTGGACCCAGCCATGCACTTTGGGGAGCCCTAGAGAGTGGTGGCAGTTGCGGCCGAGTGCACCAGGCTGGCGTGCACGGTGGGGTGCATCAGGTGGTGCCTGCCGCCTTCACCATGGTTTCTCCCTCCCACAGCGAGTAAGGAGAGGACACAAGCACTGCTGTTCTTCGCAGGGCTTTTACAAAACCTCTCGCTTTAACGTTCTCAGGCGCTTCTGGCCTGAAACAGTTACCGCTGTGTAACAGCTTTCCTGAGCTTTCCCTGGGGAGGGGCCCTGACTGGAACCGCGTAGTGGTGACCCCTGGCCCTGGCCACCACGATGGTGGCCACAGCAGTCCACGGGACAGGCTGGAGCTCTGAGGGGTGGGAGTGGCTGGGCTTTGTTCTGCACCACCGCCTGACACTCCTCTCTGTCCCAGCCCTACTTCCTCTCTGTCCCTTCAACAGGAGTCACCTACCCAAGAATTCCCTGGGTAGAATCCTACCAAGAATTCTCTGGCTACCCAGAGAGCCTGCAGGGATGTCACCCCTTGCCCTATTTCAAGGTCTAGGAAGGAAGGAGGGGTGGGGATTACTTGGTGAATTACAAGCTACAATATAAACACAAACTACTATCACAGGCGGATTCATTTAGACACCTCAAAAAATAGAACCACAAAATTATAGGAAAAGAATTCCTTTCATCTTTACCAGTTTACCCCTCACTTCTTTCTCTGACATACAGCTTTTAGGTTACTAGGTAAAGAACTTTCCCACTGCAAACTCCACTGTTCGGGTTTCAAACTGGGTCCTCACTGACACTGGGTATCAGCGTTAATCACCGATGACTGGGACTCTCCTAAGGGAACGATGCAGGACAGAATCACAAGGCTGCATGAACCAAAACCCCAACTGCAAGTGTATCTGAAGGGAAGTTCTCACACGGCGACACACGGTACACGTTGAGAAAGACAATATGCAGATTAGACTTGTGCAGGTCGTTTTCTACAATGATTTTTAAAAGGTACTCACAGATGCGCCTCCCATAATCTTGGGGAACATAACGGTAGAACAGCCATCTGGACTCTGTCCGAAGGTAGTATAGGGTGTTTGAAACCAAGCCTTTTCATTAGCCCAAACCACATCGCAAAGAGGCAATATGGACGCTCCGAGCCCAATGGCTGGGCCATTTACTGCTACAATAATAGGCTTCTTAAACTGAATGAAAGTATTCACGAAGTTTCTAAAATGAAAAATAAATGGGAAATTACTCAAAACATTGCATATTTGAGCAGATGAAAAAAAAAAACCGACGATGGAACTCAGTGTACCAAGACACAAACTCTGGGAATCATGAATAGCTGACATCTGTTTAAGACCCTCCCTGGAAGCTGTGGCTGTGGGTTTGGGGCGTCACGCAGCCTGGACACCTCGCATGCGCGTCCAGAACCCAGGTGGTGCGGGTGGCAGTGGGACCACGCCTGGGCCCGCAGTTGGCACCTGCGCTCTCCGACCAGCGCGTCTCACTCCTTAGCCCTCCCCCACCTAACACCCTGGCACTCTGGGCTTTGCGTGACCGATGGAAAAGAGGGACATCCCAGGAGACCTCTGGCTGGGCATGCTGGACCTCAAGGCCTGGCCTTGAGGGAACCACAGGAGACGGGTCTGGCTTTGGTATGGTATTTATGGAATCGGGTATTACCGGAGTGTGACTCGGTGATCTGGGGGGCATGGAGAAAGGCCAATGTAGGT
Organism: Hydrochoerus hydrochaeris; assembly: GCA_004027455.1. Lineage (NCBI taxonomy): Eukaryota > Metazoa > Chordata > Mammalia > Rodentia > Hydrochaeridae > Hydrochoerus > Hydrochoerus hydrochaeris. The sequence continues at coordinate 115,610 of PVLA01005632.1, forward strand.
TAAGACTGGCCAAGGAGGTCAGTGAGCAGCACAGGCCACACCTGCCCTCCAGGGGTGCCCACTGTGTGCTGGTCCCCCCTCCCTGGGGTGGAAGCTCAGAGGGACCACACACCCTTTGCAAGGCCAGGCTGGGAGCCGGTGGGGGGGTGCGGTAGGGGAGGGGAGGGACAGGAGAAGAGGAAGAGGGGCTGGGAGCGGGAGGAGGAGGACAGGATTATTAACCCCAGCCAAGGCTGGCTGCAGATCTGTTTTAGGGTTGGGCCGGGGAGGAGGCTGCTTCTCAATGCAGGCCGCTCCCTGCCTCCAAGTCCTGGAGGCCGTTTGCTCAAAGCAGGTTCCTAGGACTGAGCGCTGAGGAAAGGGCAAACTCACGCAATAGATAGCGCTCAGTGCCTTCTAGACATTCTGAGTTCTGCACAGAACTGCAGGGTAAACAGTGCTTTTTGCTGGCTGGATTCTAAACCTGAGTCCGTCTTGAGCCCCTGAAAGAGCCACCCAGGTGCTGTCCACACCATGGCAACCTGAACGCCCAGATCTGCTCAGATTTCAGAAAACCAAGACTCTGCACCCCAGATCATGCCCCTCACCCCGACCGCAGCAGGCCAGGCCAAGGAAGGGGCAGGATGGGCGGTGGGGAGTGGGGTATGTGGACAGCACGGGAGAGCAGGGGCAGAGTTCAGCCGCCCCAAGGTTTTATCTTTGCAGTGAGCGGAAGGGAGGCTTTCCAAACTAGAGAACCCAAGGCACTATTAGAGAATTGCACTGGGTTTACTGAGACAAAGCTGGTTGCCTCTGGGGCTCAGGAAATAGACTGGAGAGGCCTAGGGGGTGCCCTGCCCCAAGAGTTTGGGGGTCGATAACAGGGGTGAAAAGCCATTTTCTGAGCTGTTACTGACACCTTCTCCATGAGGCAGAGCAGAGGCTCCCCCCATTTGTCTCCCAGGTGCTGCGTGGCTTCTCCTGGAGAACCGCCCCCTAGAGCTGAATGCTGTGTGTGTACGTGTGTGCACGGAAACTAGTGTAGCCACTTCACGCAATACTGTTCTCTCCCCACACTATGTATGTCCTTGGGCTTGGCTGGAGAAATTTTACTTTTTGCCTGGGATGATAACTTTGATTGGATCCATGCCTCTTCCTGGGAGGGGAAAGACTTCATTAGCAACCCCAAGAATGAAAGGCTCCCTGATCTCTTCCAGAGGGAAGTGGCCTTTTGATGGGAAAGCGCGAAGATGGCAGAAAAAATGTGGCTCATACACAAAATCTCTTCATGTTTAACCACCATCACCTCCACCACTACCCTGGAAATACTCTGCCTGGTACTAAGTCCTCAGGGTCACCAAAACTTCCCAGTGCTGTGAGCCACACGTCACACTACGGTACACAGGGAGGGGAGGCTGGGCCTTGGTTTCTGCTGGGTATATTTAAATCTAAAATTTAAACTCATGAAAAACAGTGATGCTAATTGTGCTTCTATCACATGCTGAATATTCCATTACAATCTGCAAACTAGTTATCACCAAATTCTGATCATGGGAACGAGGTGCCCTAGATACCTGACAACCTCATGTTTAGTCCAATCTTCCTCTTCCCCAGTTTTCTTTTGGAAACTTGTTATGATGAGGTCTTTTGCCTCAAAGTTCTAAGGAACTGGAGAAAGATGTCACAAACAAAAGAAACATACATGGGGAAGAGCTCTTGCGTGTAAGTGGATCTGACCCATGTAAAAATTAATTTAAATGCAAATGAGCACGAGAAAGGTTATGTGAATTTGGTGTAACTAATTATTTTTCTGATCCTGCCAGAGAATATTTAGCAAAGTTCACATTGATAAAAATATAGTCATTTAAAGAAGAAACACATAGGTTCTTTCTGAGAACCAGCTCAGCTTGTGGAGAGCAAAGGGAACACAGTGGGCGTGGGCAGTTGACAGAAGGAAATACCTGAAGTTACCCAAAAGCTCAGAAAGGGAGGCCTCTGTTTAATCGGTCCTGATCTACCATTTCTGTTTCACTAACCCTGAACCACGTGCCTCGATGCTGGGAAGGGGAATTCAACATTGCAGAAGCAGCGAGCTGAGCACCCAAGGGGAGCCTCCAAGGGGAGCTTGGGGGGGCGGGGCAGGGCACTGAGCCCTCCCCCGAAGGCCCGGCTGATGGCTAGGTTCCTCCCTACAGGACAGCACGGCTGTGTGATCAGCGGAAAACACAGTTGCCACCAGGGGCATGACGGTCTGTTTCAGAACATACCTTACATCACATAATTCGTCCTGAACGGATGAGTAAGCAGTGAGGAATAGCCACAGCTGGGTGCAAGGCTCTACCAGTCAGAAGAGGATGTACCTAGACCTGCTTAACTGAGGCGGCTTAATGTCCAATCCAGGAAGATGGTGCTACCCATTCCTACCAGACCACAAGTCTGAGATTATTCAGGAAGCCAGAGTACTTAATAAGGCCAGATTAGAATCTCAAACTATTTCTGTAAAATAACTATCATTAAAAATGGCAATGCTCAGCAACTTCAGGGAATAATAGATACAAGTGATCAATATGTTACAAAAGGTCAAAGTAACTGCAAAACCTGGTGACCCAGGATTTCTCTGATGGGCTACAATCTTTCAAGAAGACAGAGAAGCCTCTTCACACCTCTGACTCGTGACAGCAGAATCCAGCACACCAGTCCTTGTGCGCCCCTACAGTTTAGGGGGACCAGGAAGCCCAGCGCCACAAGGGCAGTGCTCAGAGAGCCTCAGCTGTCAGAACCCCAAAACTACCCAGATTACAACTGCAACTCCACAAGGTTCTGGGTCTTGGGGAAGATCGACCCACTTCACTGACATTCTGCAAAGCTGCAGGTCTTTAATTTTTCATTCTCTATGAGTGAATTAAAAAGACAAATATGAAAGATTCTCAGGAGTCATCAAGGATGTGCTTTTAGAAAGGTGAGGGAGGAAATACAAATCTTACTGGTTGGTGCTTTCATTCACTTAAAATAAAATTCGCCTCTGAAATATTGCATAATTGTTTTTGTACACAGTGACTAGCAAGACACCTGAGAGGATATGCTACGGCAGTATTAGGTGTGGGAACCGTTAGGATACTGGAGAATCTGACCACTGAGGGCGTGGAAATATGTCAAAGCCACACTACTGGGTACAAAAACCAAGTTGCAAAGCAACACAGCATAGTTCTGGTCATCTCACAGAACTGTAAACAAATCTGCATTGTTTGTGTATAGGAAATGCACATCTGAAAACGCTGAGATCGGAAGGCTGTCACCCACCACGGGGAGAGCAAATTTCCATGTTTACACCTCAGGAACACTGGGGTGCAGCTGCACCGGCTTGATTTAGCCACTTCACAGTGTGTGCAAATTCCGAAGCACCAAGCTGTGCACTGGAAGAATAAGAAATGGGGGTGTGTCATTTTTTTTGAGATAGGATCTTGCTACGTATGTAGTTCAGGATGGCCTTGAACTCATGGTGATCTTCTGCCTCAGTCTCTTGAGTGCTGAGATCAGAGATGTGTGCCACAATGCCTGGCTTTCCCACAAGCAACTTTTATATCATTTAAGAAGTAAATTAAAAAATTAAGAATGAAAGTCTATCTACTTATTTATTTTGAGATGGGGTCTCCCTAAGTAGTTCAGGGTGGCTCTGAACTTACTATGTAACCCAGGCTGGCCTTGAACTCCTAGCCATCCTCCTGCCTTAGTTTCTCGAGTGCTGGAATTATAGTGGGTGTGCTACTATGCCTGGCAGAATAAAATTCTTTAGCAAAAGGTTGAGGAAGACATAGGCAAATGGAGGAGTCCATGGGGTGGGTGGGGTGTAAGAGGAGGGGATTTTTATTTTTTACTCTCTGTCATCTAGTTTTCTGAGTGGTTGGCACAAATGTGCCCTGACTGGTCTAGCAAGAAAGCTCTCTCCATGCTATCCTCGGGCACTGTCACCAAGCCTGTCTATAGCAGCTTATTTCGGAGTTAAGCAAATGGCCAGTTACTGCCTGGAAGAGAACGCATCTCTGCCGGAGGGTGGAAGGCAGAACTCGCTCCCAGCACAAACCGCTCCAGCCTCCCTATGCCCGAGTCTGGCCGCCCGGTTCTACTCGCCAGGCCTCGGGCACACACCCACAGCTTCCAGCTGGCTTCAAAGCTGGTTCTCTGCCCAAGGCGAGAGTAACGTATGCTGGGCCCAAAGCAAAGACAGTAGTGCTCAGAGGAAGATGATGCATGTTTTGCCCTCCGGGCTTCTCTGGCCTGCTCTCTGACCAGCACGCGAAGACCAAACACCGGAGCCAACAATCTGCACGCACGCTGCTGCATACCTGATTGCCTCGGCCATTTTAGTGCTTTCTCTTTTCCGGTCATCTGTGAGACGCCGTATGAAATAAATAAAGTCGAGACCGCAGCAGAAGACGCTGCCGACCGCGCTGAGCAGCACCAGCTTGCTGTCGTCGGCAGCGGCCGTGTTCAGAGCACTCTGGACTTCTTTCATGACCTGAAAGTCACCACAGGTTCAAGCGGTAAGCAACACTCTGGGTACGGGCTCTCACAGGCATTCCCCCGAGGGGCGATCGGGATCTACAGGAAACACTCCCAGGCCTGGTGGGGCTCCTGACATCCTCTGCAGCCTGAAATGCTTCTCACACTTCCTACGGGGGCGCAGGGACGGAGTATAAATATAGCTACATACGGAGTCATACGTGGAGTCTAATTAGAGAGTCGCAGGCATCCAAGTCACCCTAACGGTCTACAGCCCGTGCGGATCTCAGCAGACACCAGGCAAGTCATGCAGCGTGTCCGCTGGGTATTTCTGCAGTTTGGACAGCAGGTGGCACATTCGACCAGTTCAAAGGGAGGAGAGCAGGGTATTTTGGGGGGTAGTGGGGGCAGGGCGCTGTTTTTTTTTCCTTTTAAACCAGCCTAGCATACTTGGGGCCAGAGCCTAAATAGTGGGTGCAGAGGTGCATTAAAGTCAAGCATATCAGCAGGGAAGGTCACTGTGGAAGGGCATATGATCAGCTCAAATGGCCCCTAGGAAGTCTTCATAAATAACCAGCAAAGGGACCCTGCAGTCTAAAGATGTGCCCAGGCCCAGCCTGGCCAGCAGTCGACCCGCCCACAACGCTCACAGGCAGAAGACAAGCTCGAGCCGGGAGCTCTGCTGCAGTGCAGGGCAGGCCCAGACAGGCCTGCTCCTAGAGACCCTGCAGCACCCAGCCTGAGTGTGACCAGCACGCGTTCCCCCGGGCTTGGGAAGCTACATTCCGAGGCTACTCACGACATGTGGAGACCTCCCTGGCCCTGTGAGTCCCGCTGCAGTGAGGAAGAGTGGACCCAGGGCGTGCTACTCTTGTCTGAACAAAAAACCCGTCAAGAGCGGATGAAGGCCACCGTACGTGGGTATACACGTGTCCCAGGTGATAGTAGGGAGGCCACGGCTCCCCGGGACCCACACTTTGCAAATGAAGAACTCCTGACCTGGAAGGTGACAAGGACAGAGCCATGGGTCCCACCAGAGCCCACATCCAGGAGTGGACATCGGCACATGTCTACTGCCCGTCACTGCAGCCGGAAGTCTGATGTCACCTCTGCTTCCTACCTTCCGCTGGGCCTTGGGAGCGGCCCAGAAGGGTTAGAGAGCGCACAAAGGAGAGAGCACCAGTTCAGCACAGCAGGCCGGGAAAGTGGGCTGGAGAAGCAGGAAGCACAAATCGCCCGAGGAGTGTCTCTCACCTCTGGATTGAGTGAGTTATTCTCTGATGACTTTGTGGACAACAATATGTGGGTGAAGCCATCTTGCTTTCTGACGACAATATCTCTGTATCTGTAGGCACTCTCTGTTTGCCTCACACTGAAGCGCAACCGCTTGTCAAAAGGCTGGTCTCTTCTGTCGTCAATAAATTTCCTTTTCCCGGCTGCCACTCCTGTAACAGATGTCTGTATGTTGGTTGTTCCATTGGCTGTGAGCGCATCCATGAAGGGAGAGGTACCTGCCGAGAGTGTGAAATCACAGTGGTCTGTGACATCCCACCACCAGGCCACTCCCCAAAGCCACCTCAGAGTTAGCGCCAGAGGTGTACCACAAACCCAGGACTTAAGGGAGGGGTGCAAGAAGGCTGAGAACCAGAACTTTCCAGAAGTCTGCCTTGAAAGGTACTTGTGTTCCTTCAGTGTCTGACAAGGAGATCACACTTTCACTCATCTGGCCTAAAAAACAAAGATGGAGAGGCACTTACTGAGAGGAGGCTACAAAACCTGAGAGATCTGAAGGATGAAATTAAAAGAGCATGGGTCTGGGGGAGACTGACTGACTGAGGTCTAGAAGTCGAAAGGAAAAAGGAAACTCAGGAAAATACCAGCAGAGTGAGGCCCCTCTGCCAGAGTCCCACTTCTCTGTTCTGAATGGAAGAGAGGCCCAGGCCTGCGGGCATATGGGGTGGCCTGTGGCCACCCCTTCCCTCAGCCACCATGTGGAGAGCAGCGCAGACGACCAGCCCTCCTTCTTGGCAGGTTACCCAAAGGAAGGCCCAGTTCTTTATCAGCCGGCCATTTGCATAGTTCAACAGCTTCCCTCATCTCCCACTAAAACGTGCTGTTACCCAGCTCTTTGCCGTTGACGCAGGTGACCTCTATCTTTTTTATTTTGGGGGTCCTGGGAGGAACCTGGGTGAGTGCTTGACCACTGAAGCAAACCGCGGCCCTCCAACATCGTCATGATAATAAAAATCGGACTAGAATTACCAAGATACACCAGGGTAAGAATTCAAGTATTAAGACAAAGTAATTATCTTCCTGCCTGTTGAAACTGTCTAAATATTAGCTAACATGGTAATAAATGTACAGAGCTTCTGAATGGGGAAAAGAGGAAAGAAATGTGTCAAAACTACTGCAGGCTTTCTTAATAAAATGGTAACGGTCAAGTTTTCTAAAGCAAATATAAGAGGACTTACAAATCAGAAATCTTTCAGAGTGAAAGAAAATAAACCCAAATTACTACAGAACACCCATCAATGGACATTTTAGAGAAGCCAAGTATTTCCTGGGTACAACATCTTGGCCTTCAGTCAGCTGGCAGAGAAATGGCATCTCTTTTAATCTTTGGAGTTAAAACAATACAATCCTTTATGCATGCAAAGGACTAACACACGGACACATGCTAAGAATCAAGATCTGGGAGGAGAGATACCCGCCCCATCTGCCTGGGACCCTGCCTGCCCCTGAGCTGCCTGGCTCCCCAACACCCTCCTAGGGTGCCCTGTCATAAAACACGAGCGGCGGTGCACGAGCCAGGGTGTGCAGCTTACGCAAAGCTTCCAGCTCCCTTCTGCTCAGAATGCAGCGCTGGAACTCGCTCCCCATCAGGACAGTCTGTTCTTCTCGAAGGCCATGTGGCAGCCCACTGTATGGATTTTCCACAATTCACTTTCCCAGCTACAACGGGGTAATGGTCAGGGGTTTTTAGAATAGTACAAATAGCACAGCTATGCCTAACCCTGGCCCGTCATGGCAATGCCAGTGACTCTGCAGACCAGTTCTTTTTTTTAAAAAGACTGGGTCTTACGACACAGTTCAGGCTGGCCTTGAGCACACTTTGTAGCCCAGACTGGTCTTGAACTTGCAACAATCCTCTTGCCTCAGCCTCCTGAGTCCTGGGATTGCAGGCATGTGCCACCACGCCCGGCAAACAGATTTTAGGTTTTTTTTTTTTTTTTTGTACCGGGGATCGAACTCATGACTTCGCACTTGCCAGGCAAGCACTTGTGTGCTGAGCTCAGTCCCCAGCCCGTACAGGGGAGTGCGTGGACCTGAAGTACTTCCAGCTGCACGATGGGCATCTGGTGCTAAGCGTCACCTGTCAGGACGGTGCTAGTCCTGAGCAACTTGGGAAAGGACCTTCTTTGTCTTTTAACCTTTATCTTCTCTTCCATCAGACCCTCACCTTTCTACGTTTACAACACTTTCCAGTCTCTTCTCCCCAGCCCATCTCATCTGCTCCTCTCAGCACAGTCTTTTACTCACACTCGGCACAGCCTCATACTTGCTGCCTCTCTGTTCATCATGCCTTCGCCCACTCTGTTCAGAGCTCGAGTCAACACAGCTCTGTCTTTTTGAGACAGAGTCTCACTATGCAGTTCAGGCTGGCCTTGAACTCAAGGTGATTTTCCTGCCTCTGCCTCCTGAGTGCTGGAATTAGAGGCCTGAGCCACCATGCCTGGCTTAGCGAGGTAACTAGAGTACAGAGAAATGGGGCCTGGATGACGCGGAGCCTCTGGGCCTGAGTGAGCAGGGGAGGGACACCCATGGGGCTGAGGAGCTGGGAGTAGCACGGCAGGGAGACCGTCTCACCCAGTGTGAGTGGGCATCTGAGTGAAGAACACTGCAGAGCTCAGGGTGGGGCCGGGAAGGCAGGTGGAGAGGCGCAGGGCTGATGCTGGGGTGAGGGCCGGATAGGTGCGGCACCTGTGGGGGAAGAGCAGGTCTATGGGAGGCACCTGTGTGAGCCCCTGGACTCACGCACAGGACCAGGAGCAGCACAGGATGGAGACGAGGGGCCTTCAATAAACCGGCCAAGGGGTCTCCCCAGAGCCCCTGGCACAGAAGTTGGACAACACAACAATGAAAGGCACATACAGATGTTAGGGAAGAACCATAAACGTCCATTCAGTGACGAGATGGGTAAAATGGGGCTGAACAGAACCCAGGACACAGCAGTACCGAGGGGACGTGGACACTGAGGCGATGACGACACTGAGGACTTTTCCGAGTCAGAGGAGTAACTGAGGCTAAGCGTCCCAAGTGGCCTGGCTCCAGAGGGTCCATGATGGGACAGACAGGGGTCACAGGCTGGCCGGTCGGGGACTCTGCGTAGTCACACCTGCCAGGGTGCTGGGTCTTCAGCGCCTCTGATGCTTTCTCAAAGAGCAAAAGGACTGTGGCAACTCAGGGGCCGGGCTGGGACTGCTCATCTGCTGAGATCCTCACCCCAAGGGGGTGGTGTCAGCCATGGGGGGGCTCCCAGGGTTGGCCGAGGTCAGTGGAGCCCTGCGAGTGGGATCAGCACCTGTGTGAAAGGAGCCTCACAGAGAACCCTCACCTCTTGAGGCTGAGAGCTAGGACACCTAGCTGCGCCAGCCCCACACCTGCCTCCAGGACCGAGGGAAATCAACCCTCCGTTGTTTGGAAGCCGCCTGGACAATGGTGTCTGGGACAGCAGCCTGACCTGGGCAGACCAAGACACATACTGACCCCTGGGTAGCAGCTGCCCTTGGGGACAAGTCTGGGCTGGCTCTGGGCCAGCCTCTGCCAAGTGAAGCTTTCTTTCCATGGCATTTTTTAGTTCTCTGTTTAAAAGCCTCAGATTCCCTAAACTCTCTGAGGCGTTTTCCTGGAGGTTTCTGTCTACAGAAGCAGGATTTCTGTGCTGTGACGCCCATGTGACCACTCCTTGTGCGCTTAAGAAAAAGCCACACAGTCTTTGGAGACAACAGTACCTGCGGTGCTCTCCGTGGTTCTGCCATCTGGATTAACTTCAGCTTGGCCTCCCCTCGCCTTCTGAGCTTGATCTTGGGCCTCCCCGACCACTGAGGTCCCTGCTGAAGTCTGACTCTCATCCTGCCAGTGCCTCAATCACCCTGCCACCCCGATGAGGCTCCCGGGACCCTCCGTCACCCAGCCGATGTGTGTCTCGGCACTATTTAGGCAGAGAAGTGCTCGTGGCAGGGCTGAGCCTTGCACGCAGTGCTGAGCCCCGTCCCTTGTTTGCCTCGCTCAGTGCTCACGATACTGAATAGTTACTGAATCAATAAATGAAGCCTCTTCAGTCCAGATCCCTTGATTGACAGACAAGAACTTCAAGTGACCTGCCAGACATCTCACAGCTTTGACACCAGGCCAGCTAAAGGACAAGCAGCTTAATGCTTCACAGCACAATCAACTGCTAAGGAAAACCAGAGGTGGACCCTGACGTCCGGGAAGAAACAGCTCCCTCCCAGACACTTGAGAATGCAATGTGCCTCTGGGACCACCAGCTCCTGGGGAAACAAGTCGCCGAAGCTGCCTCTGTCAACTGAGACAGTTCCTTGGGGTTGGGACTCAAGAGACTAGCAGTGCTTTCCTGTGATTCATCAGCATAAAATTGGGTTAGAGAAGAAACCTATTTTAGTGTCTCTTCTAATAACTGGTTTTTGCTTAATGTGTTGAAGAGCAAAAGAGACCTCCTCAGCCATGGATGATTAACCTGTTACACACCACAGCTTCACAAGCCTCTCCAGAAAGGACTCAGGCATCCAGGAACCGTGCTTGGAATTCCTCACTTCCAGTGACAACCAGGAAGCGGATCAAGTACACAGAGTACCTGCCTCCAGACCCCGGACAGCAGGCAGTGCTCTTGACACAGGAAGGGGCAGCAAAGGGCACCCCCGGCACCAGCAATGCAGTAGAGGGAACCCTGGCACAGTCTGTCATAATGCTCAAGTAGGGTATGGACAACCTGGGGACCCAGGAGGCTATCGTGTGTGGGAAAGGGTAAGGGAAAGGAGGGAGTTACACAGAGAAGGTTCTAGAAGTATCTAGAGATCTCCTTGAGTCCAGTTCAGACATGCATAGGGCAAAGTCTACAAGTCTCAGCATGAACAGCTTTTGAGGAAAGAACAGTTACTACAGACCAAAAAAACTCAGTGGTTCCCAGAGTCCACACAGGATGAGAGTGCTCAGCAGCCAGAGTGGAAAGGCTCCACTGACCATGTGGACATTCAGGGGAGACCTAGCAGGGGAACAAAGTCAGCAGTCAAAGCCATTTAGGTCTGGAATAAAGGATATTTAGAATTACACTAACAAAGCTTAACAGTAAGCCTTGAAAGGATCAAACTGATATGCAAGCTACACTGCCCTGCCAAGCACACATCTTACACTTCAAAAAAAGCAAATAACAAAATCCAGAGTCCCAAACTAAATTGTAAAGTTAAGTGACCAACCTGAAATCAACTGACAGTCAAAACAGCAGGAAGATCAGACTGATGACCAAGATTAAATCAGTTAACAGAGACCTAAAAGCTGAGAAGTGATGAAATTAAGAGAAAAGGACATTTTCAAAACTGTTACAAGTAACCTCAGTGTGTACAGATCAAGGCTGGAGCAAAGACTCCACTCAAGCTTGGTGGGGAGAATCAGGCATGACGAGCCGATGGTGCTCCGCTGTCCACCAGACACCCGCACCCGGGCAGGCAGCACGAGTCAATCACAGCCTCCAGTGCTCTCGCTGGAGAGGAGGGAGCACGTGAGAGGTTTCATCACTGCTGCAGGCAGCTAGGCCTGTTCAACCTGGGCTGGCAGACACAAGCTGAAATGTACTGGCCTCTGATTCTAGGTGGGTTTCTGTAACATTTGTTTTGTGACACACACACACACACACACACACACTTTTGTTTTCTGAGACAGGGTCTCACTATGTAGATCAGGCTGGCTTTCATGTAGCGCAGGCTGGCAGTCCTGCCTCGGCCTCCCACAGGCTTACACCTTTATTTTTGAGAGCTATGTTCTAATGAAGAATCACATTTCATAGTAATGAATCAAAATTAAGACTTAAAAAAAAATCAGCTATCATTACCAAGTAAAAGTAGAGCAAAGTTACTTACTTGTACTTCCTGACACATCCAGGTGACAAGGCTACTATTTGGTTACAAAGCCCACAGAGGAGCAGGCAGCTCCCAGGGAGATGAACTCCATGATGTGTTAGTGGCCAGCATAGGACATCATGAAAAAAAAAATCTCTGCTTTCTGAGATTTGGTTTTCTTATTTTTAGCCTTTTGAAAAAGGGTGGGAAAAACACTGCTTGCTGTGAAACATGTTGCTGTCCAGTGTTTATGTGTACAAGATTTAGCAGTCACTGGACCACTGCCCCAAATACCATTTTTTAATGTCTTTAGGGTTTTTCAGATTCCAAGACACACAATTTCACAAAAGGAATCCTTAAATACACTCAGCTTAAAAAACAAAAAAGAAAAGAAAAAAAAAGAGGCACCAAAGATCCAAGGACATCAACAGAATATGAGCGCGAAAGATCAGAAAACAAGTCACTAAATGCATCCACAGCTCAGAAGCTTCGGAACTGAAGACCATGTGACTGAAGACATAGCAACAGCTTTCACCCAAAATGCCGTCCTGACAGGAACAAGACGGGAGGTGCAGCGGGCAGACAGGCCACGGAGTTCACGTTTGTGTAACCCGCGTCTTTGTATGAAACATTTGCAGAAATAATGGATGAAAACCAGAAGGGTACAGATCCAAAAAGCTTAAAGATCAAATGGGGCCACACCTCCCCTCACCTGCAAGGCATCACAATCTGCCAACAACCTTCAAGGGAAAAAAACAAACATTATCAGTAGAACAGATAGGAGAAAATGGAATGGCATCTTTCGAGTTTATGAAGTACAAAGAAAAAAAGGTAAACCTATAAATACACATAAGGACAGCACAAATGTAAAAACACAGGGCGGGTGAGCTGTAGTAGGGCACTCAATTCAACGTGTATGAAGCCCCTGGTTTAATCTTCAGTGTTCCGTCCCTCCCCACAAGAGGAGAAACAAAAATATTTCCAGGTGAAAGTTGAATTAGAATTTCCTATTTAGGCGGGTGGGAAGGGCATGAGACAGAGGCTTGGCTATATGAGGCAGGAAGAATACCAGACTGCAAAACATGGGTAAAAATGAACATAAATAGATTGCATATTAATAAGCATAATTATCTTTCCCCTACTTTCATTTCAACCTAACAAAAATGACAATTTTTTTGTAAAACTACAAAAATATATTTATCACAAAAATATATAAATAACATACTACATAATATATAAAATATATTTATCACAAAAAATGACTACCATTGGGGAAAATATGAATTCTCAAGATTTAACTGATACAGAGAAACCAAAAAGAAAAAGAGAAACAACCAAGAAAGGTTAAAAAGTGATACTGTCAGGCATGGTGGCCCATACTTGTAATCCCATGCTCTGGAGGCTGAGACAAGAGGATCACTTTGACTTTGAGACCAGCCTGGGCTCCAAAGTGAGTTCAAGTCCAGCCTGAACTGCAGAGTGAAACCTTATCTCAAAAAAACAAAAACAAAAACAACAACAAAAAACCCCAAAAGTGACATTATCCAAGAACCACCTGTTAGCTTTCTACTCCTATTACATGTGAGATGATGAGGGAAGAAGGGCTGTTCAGCACACAGTTCCGGGAGTTTCAGTCCATGGCTAATTGATCCATTACTCGGCAGCACATCATGACCCAGAGGCAAAAAGGGGATGAGAACAGCTTCCCATAAGCCTCTGAGAACAAGCCCCCCATGACCTAGGACTTCTCAGTAGGCCACACTTCTTAAAGCTTCTACAGCTCTTAAAGATGTCAAGCTGTGGACCAAGACTTTAACATACAATCCTTTGAGGGATACCCAAGGTCCCCTATAGCAACTTCTTAAAACCAATTTTGGGCCAGGCAGTTAAGGAACAGCTGACTGTAACATACAGCTTCAGAGCAAATGAATGAAAGTAACTCAATTCAATTTACAAAACTGACTGATGTCAGAACTTGACAAAGATGACTCAGAACATAATCACACAGCAATTTTGCTTATTAATCATGGTATCACAGTCATAGCTTACTTACAGCTGAGAGTTTATGCCAAAGGGCATTTTAAGAAATTGTGACATATCTTTTAAGAATCGCCATGATACACTATAAACAGTAACTTCGCTAAGTTCAAGGAAACTATGCATTAAAAATTCACCTGTAATACTAAAATTTGGAATAAACTGAACCTTCAAGAAATATACAGAATAAATGAAGAATATCAAATTTTACTAAGGAACAAGAGAAAAAAAAAAAGGAAGAAAATAGCATGTTTCCAGAACCAGCAAATAAAGTTACTTGTTATTCTGAATTTTAATTCTGATGGACTTACAAATAAAAACCTTAGTCGAGATTTAACAGGAAGACAAGCTCAGAAGCCTACTGAAAGGAATGAGTGTGCTATATATACCTTGCAAGTTACACAGATCTCCATGAGGAACCCAGGTTCCAGTGCAAGTGCAGAAGGAAAACAAGACAGTGTCCGCGTAGGGAACGCTCTTAGGTAAGAAGACATGTATTACAACCAGTGTGTGCCAGCATGGGCCATTCAGTATGCTGGAATGAAAATCTAGAAAGCTGATATGCTTTTACAAAAGTTTTCAATAAGAAACATACCACCATGCATGGTTTCATCTCTAGATGGAAAAGAAAAAAAGTTAAGAGGAAAAAGCAAGTACCTACAAACTGAAACTTTCAGTGGATAAAAGGCTGTTTTTAAAACATGAAAGCATTAATATGAACTAATTTGAATGCAAAGAATAAAACAGAACTAAAATACACACATATACACATATACAAAGGATGCCACAGTCAACTTGAATAATGAAACAAAACACCAACATGTGAAAAACATGAGAAAAACGAAAATGATTATTTCTATCAATCAGAAAAACAGACAACGAAGTCCGAATGGCAAAGGCACCACCTATGAACTGACCAATTCCAGCAGGCGTCTGTGACGACGCGCCCAGCACCTCGGCACCCCAAACTCAAACTACACAAGGACTTGCATTTGCACACAATTGGTGCTCAGCTTTAGTTTTGAAATGAAAAGTTACAAAGAGCTCTAAATTCAGGTCTAACCATAAGGAAATGGCTAAATTATGCTGTATATATAACAAATTATGTAACTGGTATTTAAGATTAAAAACAGGCCAAGACACACATCGCAGGGCTACTACTTACATGACACACTACAGATATAGAATTAGTTTAAGTAATTTAATTTACAGCCAAGCTCTGATGTCCAGGCTTGTATCTGTCCACTGCCCACTTCTGAAATCAGACAACACGAAAAGGGGCGTGTGGTTGGATGGATAGCTGTCCAGTGTTCCTGTGAGAGTTTATTACACTGTGAAGTATGAAACTGCTGACAACAGCCCTTTCTTGCAGAGAGGGGTAATTCTGGTACGCTTGGAATTTTGTGTATTATGACACTATACGTGTAACAGTGACTTAACTAGGAAACCACCTGAACACATACTGCAGCATTCAAAATCCGGGTGGAAGTTTTCACCAGGCAAAGACTGACTGGTATTTCTCTGAGTTTAAAACTGTTGCATCAAGAGCCAGCTAGCTCAGTGTGTATGAGTCTCAAGTACAAAGAGTTCAAAAACTCTTTTTGACCATTTTGGATATTCATGGTCGCTGTTTAAAGGAACAAGGAGTACAGCTTCTACAGCATTAATAACCTATCTTTAATATTTCAAAATACCACCATTCTCACCTATCTGATCTTACAAACTTTACTCAGATTAAATAATCTGCAAACTGAATTTGTTAAGGGGAATGTTTAGGAACACAGCAGTAAATGTAAACTTTCAGCATTACTATCCTCTCTGCCCACAACATGGTACACAAACATTTCACCAGTCAATGTAAATGCATTTCTGCCCCAGCTCCACCAGTTATGCTGAGGCTTAAGGCTGTGATATGCGCTTTACTCTAGTGTGGCTTGAAAAACTTTAACACGTGAAGCCTGGGTGTTCTACTCTGGCCTATCTTACTTTTTCCTATGGTGCTTTGCAGCACCGGATGGCAGCCCAAGGCCTGTGAATGCCAGGCAAGTACTCTACACAGAGCTGCCCCTCAGCCATGCCACCCTGTCTTGGAGCCAGCAGAGTATGGACTGAAACCTCCACAAAGTATAAGCTAAATAAACTTTTCCTTTCTTCATTTTGGGCATCAAGCATGTTGTCTCAGCAATGAGTGAAAAGTAACCAAGACAATTATCATCTCCTCACCCTAAATAAAACCAGCCTGATTAAGCCAAGGGACACCTGACAATGCTGAGCTCCATGTGCTGAGTGCGACCTGCTGCGCCTGCAGAGGGGTCCTTACCCTGACCCCAATAGGCTCCCCTCAGAGCAGCTGGCAAAGCGTGGGGTGGGGGGCATACCCAGGGTCCCCAAGGTGCTGCAGTGGACACTGGCCCACACAAGTGACACGGACTGCTCAAGACCTCGGAGAGCAACAGGGAGCTCTGATGAATGTGACACCAACAAGATCACTTGGTTTTCCTCATCAAAAGTGGCAGCCACAGGAACAAGCTCACGCTGTCACATCACCCCACGATGTGGGGACAGCTCAGTGGGTGCCCCTTGAATGCCTGGTGTTTTATAATGTCCTGCATGAAAGTAAAAATGCTCATATTCTGAGAAATCACCTTTCTGTGGAATTAACCACCTATTCATGTTACTCTTTCCAATGCTTTTTTTCTTTACTAATGTAAAAGGCGGAATCCTGGTGATTGATCTGATGGTTTCTCAGAATGAATGATGACAGGAGATTGGAGACACAGCATCCTCAGACCTGTCAGCCCTGATAGGCAGAACCGGGACCCTCTGCAGACTCCACTCCCCGCCGGGAACAGCAGGGCCCCCCCCCCCCAGCAGTGAGGCCCCCAGGGCTCCTGAGGTAACCGAGGGAGACAGATGCATGGCCAGACCTGGGCTGTACACACTCTCTTTTCTGCTCAGCCACATGCTCTACTGATCAACAGCTCACATGTGAGAAGTGAACTCAGAGGTAAGTGACAGGCAAGATTACTACTGACAGCAAGGCAGGGCTTCGAGAAGGTTCCCACAGCCTAGGGAGCACTGGCTAAGACCAGGAGCTGGCATTTTACACATGGCAGGTGCTCCACAGGTCGCTGCTGGACGTAGCTTGTAAGAAACAGTACATGGCACATGAAGTTCTGTATCACTCAGCAAGGATATTTGGGTTCTCTGAGGTTTGCCAAGAGAAGGCCAGGATGGAAAAGAACAGGCTGCAGTCAGACTCGCAGGACTTAAACACGTCAGCCAGGAACCGAATGCTGGGGGCAAAGGAGAAAGACTGAGGTAGGCAGCTTGCCCACCTGCTAGAACTAAAAGGTAAGCCCAGGTAGGGAGGAATGGAAAAAATCTCCTGGAGCCAGAAAATGTGGTTTGAGCCTTTTTTTTTTTTTTTTTTGGAGACAGGGTCTCGCTATGCAGTTCACTTTGTAGCCCAGGCTGGTCTCGAACTTGCAACGATCCTCCGGCCTCAGCCTCCCGAGTGCTGGGATGGTTTGAGCCAGTTTTAAAAAAATAAAAATCCAGGGCTGATGTGACTCCCCAGCACATGCCTCAAAGCTGGTTACACATTATGGACTCAATCTAGAGCCTTCTTGTGACTTCTGGTATCAACCTGGCAGGAAAGGGAAGAGGACTGAGTTTTCACAGTGGACAGAAAGTCACTGCTGGGCTCCCAGCTGGCATCTGGTCACCTGGGCAGACAAGTGGTTTCCTCCCCGACACCCTAGGTTCTATGGAGATGTTTCCTCCCTGTGTTCAAACACACTTGTCTCAAGGGCTCATCTTCTCTCCGTCCTGAGGCTTAACTGACGCTATCCACCGGTAGGGGCTGTGTGCAGGACCAAAGACTGCTGTTATTTAGGAACAGCTCACCTGAGTGCGATTATTTAGGGTAAAAAGCACCACACACACCCGACCTCCCTGCAGTGTCGCGGGTTCTGGGCCTGTCTATGGACTCTGCCCTTGGGATAACGACAGTCCAGCGGGCTGTGCGTGTACACACAGGTAACCCATAGATTCCAAGCAGAATATTAGCAAACAGCATCTAGAACACTTAAAAACCCTGGTACAAGACACATAAAACTACTTCAAGTGACGGCACGCACATAGTGTCCTGACACTGCAGCCGTCGTTCCTGTCTGCTCCTGCAGCCCTCTCCCACGCTCCCCGGTGAACGCCGGCCGGCCTGCCTGCCTCCCTCCTCCCCTGGTCCTTGTGCACTGCTCACACGTCTGTCCAGTGGCCGGCTGGCTTCACGCCCACTGTGCAGCACGTCGAGACCATCCTCCTCCTCAAGGCTGAGTGACAGCCTAGTGCGTGGCTAGACTGCGTGGTGTCGATCTGTTCGTCAGATGAAATACATGGCTGTGGTGATTTATGCGGCTAACACTGACCTGCGAGTTCTTCAGGATCTACCTTCAATGAGCCATCATGCTGGGTCAGATGGTTGGTCTATGTTTAATTTTTGAAGTTACATTTCACAGTTTCCTCAATTACCTGGGAATGTTTAATGGGTGATTATAATCATATACCTTTTGGGAACCAACGGTGGCCGGGGATAACTTCTACTTCCTCACTGAGTGACTTCACGTGGTGTGAGAGGGCAGGCAGAGGGAAGCTGCAGGATCCCTTCAGTGTGGGAAAGGCTTCGGTAACCGCAGATAAGGGCACAGGAATCTGCAGCCAACCTTGAGGCTAAGCCCAAAGCCTTACAAAAAGTTACCTGTTTGTCTTTTGATGGGCAAGAATTGCTATCTTCTAGCCAGGCCTGCTCCCCGGAGGAGGTCCTGGGCTCACCACACTTGTGTGTCTGGTTTTGAGACTAAGTCTTGCTCTTAAAGACACTGAAGAGTTTGCTGTATGACTTCTTCTTCTTCTTTTTTTTTTTTTTTTTTTTTTTTTTACTTTTTTTGAGTCATTGTTTTATTGTGTGCTCAGGCTGGCCTCAAACTCATGGCAATCTTCCTTCCTCAGCTTCCTACGTGCTGGGTTATAGGCGTGAGCCACCATCCAAGTGGTCAGTGAATGACACAAGATAAACAAAGCAAACTTGAAGATTTCTGCCCTTCCAGAACAAAGCACCCCAACCGGCAGTATTGGCAGTATCACCAGCTACTAGGCCCAGTTAGGGGTACAACCAGAGAGGACCCAGTGTCCTAGACCATGTTTTAGGGGATTATGGGATAAAGGTCAGTTCTCTGAAGATTATCAGGTGTCCAAGAACCTCCTGTCAGTTTTAATCTTCCTTCGGAGTTACGCTGAACTCTTCAGAGAGTACTAATCCCTAAGGGCATTTGGGCTCCTAAATCTAGAAAAGCAATGCGGCCTTTCATGGCCCAGAGGAAATCTAAATGCCAATCTCTGCTTAGTTCTTCAAAACACAGATGCAGTAAAGCAGTTACAAAGCTATCAGTTATAACCAGCATTTTAGAACCAAAGTAAAGAACACTGAGCAAGTGAAAATCCTTAAAAGGTACCAGGATCCTTCCAAAAAGCTTAATGGAAAACTTTATTCAAGTGAGACTGGTCTTCAATTACAGATGCAAATATTAAATTTTCTTTTTACTTCTAACAAACTAAAATAATTAAAAATCTTACCATCTAACTAAGCATGTCATGATAAGTAAGTTCCTAAAGATAATTCAACAAGACAGGTGATACTTTAAATTTAGTTTATTCTGCTCCCTCATCATTCCTAGTTTGCAAATAGGTCCAACACTGGAGAGAAACAACTGCAGTGTGTTATAAGAAAGTTCCAAGGAAGGAACAGGAAATCATCAAATTCACCTTCCTCTTTATAATGGAGAATAAAAAAGGATAAACAAGAAAAATAAAGACAAATAAAAATGCAAGAATCACCAGGTGCTGGAGCTCAGACGGTGTCCATGCAGCGCCAGCATCACACACAGAAAAAAGAAAAGGGAAACAGTGAGAACAATGTCGGCCACAGTCCAGTCTCCAGTGGTGTGTGGGTGTCTCATTACAGATCGCATCTACAATACTTTTATTTCCTGTAAAAATGATTTCATTTTATTTGACACGGGACTCAATTCTTGACACTTTTCTTCATAATGTTTATCTTGAGCTCTTCAATCAGCTTTTATAGCTTTTGCTTTTTAGTAAGGTAACTAATCAGTTGCAGTCTAATTCCCCTATTTTATTACCTGCTGCAAAACCACTAACTAAATCCTACGTATTAAAGGAAGACAGTATCTTATAATCAAACTTGTACTCCAAAGAAAATCGGCTCACAGCACATCTTTATTGCACCCGGCATATCCTAGACTGACACGTTCAGGGCTAATTTTCCACTTCTACCACAAAGACACCTCACAGGAGGCAAAATTACAACCACCTCCACTGAAGCGTAAGATTACCCAAGTAAGGCCAGTTGAAGGTGTCAGCTGGCAGCCACCGTGATGCTAATTTGCCCGTCCAACTGCAGGGTTCACAGCAACTGTCAAGAACCATCTCTAGCACCATCTTAAGTGTATTCAACAACAGAAAACACCACAAGGCCATTGTTAACTTCTTGCCTCTGCCTTTGTCTGCACTTCTGAATCAGAAAAGCACCAGAAAGGTGCGATCTTAGTGCAGGAGGAAACCAGCTGTGAGACATGGGAGGTGCCCCTGTCCTGGGTGCACAGTGGCTTGCCTGGAACCAATGCTGGGACAAGTAGATGTCACAGCCACAGGAATGGAAGCTGCCTGCTCCCTCCTGTCATCCCCTCGGCACTCTGTGGCCTTTCCCACCACGGGGAACAAGGGCTTCATTTAACCCACAACGAGCCTTTCAGGAGCCGTCTGTACTGTCTGGGACATTCACTCACTTTTAGTTTTTTCCAGGAAGGGTTTTTTTTTTTTTAACCTCATGACTACCTAAAGGACATTTACAGGAATGTGGATTTCGTAGAAAGGACACTCAACCACCGCGACCACAACCACAGCCACATGAAATACTATTTCCTAAGGGAAGAGTAGAAGTCTACAAAATTTCTAAGCAAAAGATGGTCAATCCAACTGTATTTTAACAGCATCTGAAATTAATTTCTGCATAGTCCAAGTATAAAACAATCAAGCCAATCATTGCAATATTAAAGGAAGTACACAGTTTTATACAAGTTTATCAAATGAAGGTCCACTGAGGAAAGTAAGTCGTCAGCTCTAAAGGAAGAGACTGTTCACAGCTACAAAGTTGCTCCAAGAGCTGGAAGTACAAAATGCAACTTGCCCTGAGCTCATCAGCGACTGAGGCTGCCTGGCAATCACAGAACCTGCAATTCACAGAAACCTGCAACCTTAGGTTGGGTGGGGCTGGTGTCACAGGAAGGACCCTATGGCGAGGAAAGCTTGTGGGGAGGCAGATCAGACCAAGCACCCCCTTCCGAGAAGCAGGTGTGGAGGGAGGGGTTGGTCACCCAGCTCTTAACCTCCACTGTTCCTAAAATTAATTCTTTGATTTTTGAGAACACAAACTCGTACTGGACATCTAGTAGATTGGAGTTTCTTTCCTCTATATCAAAAGCATGTAAAGCATGAGTTTTGAACACAGGGAAATGAAACTAGAAATCTGTTACAAAAGGAAATTTGAGAATACACTGCAATTAAAAAGATCTTCAGTCACTACCTTAAGCTTCCAACCTGAGAACTGGGAAATAAAAGAATAAACTACACAGCAAGGAGAGGGGGAAATAAAGGTAAGAAAATATATTAATAAACAACAGGTTAGAAAAACACCTGAAATCAAAACAACTTCATCAGTTCTTTGAAAAAGTAAACTGACAAATTGTTAGCTTGACTAATCAAGGGAAAAAAATAAAGTACCAAAATAGGACTGAAAGGAGAAATATCACTAGGAGAAATAAAAGGACTATATGGAAATACTAGGAACAAGTCTATACCAACAAAATAATCTAAAAATTCCTAGCAAGATACAAACTACTAAAACTGACTGTAGATGAAAGGGAAAACGTGATTAAACTTATCACTGGTACAAAGGTTAAATCTGCAATCAAAAAACTTTCCACAAAGATCATTTCACTGGTGAGTTCTCATTTAAGTACTCAACTCCAATCCTTCACAAAGGAGAAGGAGGAAACACCTCCACTGGCCCTAAAGCCAGCATTACCTGGATGCCCAAACCAGACAAAGACATCAAAAGAAAACCACAGACCAGCATTCCTTCTGAAGACAGATCTGAAATCCCCAACAAGATACCAGACACCTGAATCCACTGGCATTCAAAGGAGGACGTGCGCCCTGACCAGCTCGGTTTGGCTCAGGTGTGCAAGACTGGCTCAGCGCACAGAAGGAAGTGTAAGGAGCCACGTGAACAGAAGTGACTGTGTACAATGCAAAATACTGGTGACGAATAAACAAACGACAGTGCAGTGTTTGCCTTTACAACGCCCTGCTTTTTATTGCTTCCGAGCATTCATCCTCACTCACGGCCAGTTTACCAGTGAATGGTACACTGTGCTCCGCAGGCAGCAGCTAGGGACAGCTCCTGCTCACCGTTCTCTGGATCGGGAGGGACTGGGGGACCAGTGAAGTCCCTGTACGTGCATCTGCACAGCAGTCAGAGGTGTCACCGTCGTCCGTGATGGGTGACTTTCCCTGTGAGGTTTAGAGGGACGAGCCACCCCAGAACAGCAGGTAACTGGGGGGCTGGGGGGAGGTCCTCCTCCCCAGCCCCTCCCTCACTAGCTCCTCGGCTGTTTCTCATCTGTTTCTTCAAGCCGCCCAGGCTCTCCTCCTCTATTCCATTTGGAAGTCAGACTCAATATGATTAGAAACAAATGAGAACAAGGCTAGCTGCAGGAGAAATTTATCTGGAAAGCCGTGTAATTCTGTCTTTGATCATGTGATATCAGAGCGAATGTTACATCTGCTTATTTTCCACAAACTTAAAACACATCAACAAAAAGCCCCAGCTTCCGGGACAGCACCACACAGGCGATTTTCAAAGTCAGTGCGTTCTGCGCCCGTTCTCAACCAACAGGGCACTCCAGGGTGCTGGGAATGCAGGCTGAGTCCCAACTCCCCTGATTCCACTAGGAGCCTTTTTATGCATTGTTTCCCCCACATCACATCCTCTTCGGGGTCTTCACACCCTACACACCCAGTCATCTTTTAAAGTATGGGAGCTTTTTGGAAGAGGGAAAGGACAAAGCAAGGTGGTGCTTCTTATCTCTCCTGTTAACAGGCATGCCATCTCTGAAGATGCAAACATACTTCCTTAAAAGAAACTAAGTGCCTACCAGATCTAAAAGCGGCTCCTTCGCACTGATTAGAAACCAATTCTAATGCGGACGTCTTAAAAATCTGGCTCATATCAAAACGACTCACCATGGTGCCTCTAAAGTTGGCTGTAGCCTCTAAAGTTGGCTACAGCCAGAGTCCCTCAATTTTGAGACATTTATATTCACATCATTGTGGGGGTTGAAGAGCTCATTTAAGATGTAAATTTTACTTAAGATATTTTTATATTAAGAGCATGTGATCTAAACATTGTTGAAATACTGCAACTCAACTTTCTTGAGTTTCCTACACACTGTCAACTCAAAGCCCCAAAAAAGCCAAACACCTGCTCTCCGGCTTCCCCTGGCTTCTCCTCCCCAGGTTTAGGCCGTGTCAAACTTCGGGAAGAATTCTATCCTCTCTATTATGCCTCCGAAAACCAACAGAAGGCTCACAAGGGAATACTTCAGGAAACCAATTTTTCACTCATAAGACAGAGCAAAGCAGGAGAACTTGTTTTTCCCGTGCTGGGTGTAGAACGGGGGCTTCCTGCATGCTAAACCCACGGCTGCCCTTGCAGTTGACTTTTAATTCTCTGCAGTAATCAGAGTGAGTCGTCGCTTCTGGGTCTGAAAATGAGAACTGACAAGGCTTCCTGCCCTGCTCCCTGCTCCCAACTCAACTGGGCTTTCCAACACCAACCTGGCCAGGGTTTTGGCAGCGTAACCATGTTAGCTGTTTCTATTTGGTAGTCAAAAGCTGTTTCTTCCACACTGCCACCTAGTTGAAGGCTCGCTCCACCAGGATGACGGCGGCCTCTAGGTCCCACTGGCCAAGACGAACCGCTCCTCCAAGCTGCTCAGTCCCAGTCCCACATGGTGAAGGCTCTGGCGATTCCTCCTCCTCACCAGGATTCTCTGCCCTCCTGCAGCTGTGTCTGACCCTCATTATCACTCTCCCTCTTCACCTGCAGGTGCCCCTCAGCTGGCTGGGGGCCCCTACTGGTGGGGAGCAGGCAGCCTGTGGCTGACAGCCTTTCTCTCCCTGGGGTCAGCTCCAAGGTCAGAGCAGAGCTCCATGCAGCTCCTCCCCACTCCAAACTGCACTGAGACAACTCTGGACATCAGCTTGCTCAATCACTGCCCAGCCCTGCTGTCTATTCACTCCACGGCCTCTCCCCAAAGCTGGGCTCTGGGTTCTTGCATGCAGAAGCGAGGAGGCCTTGAGGTCCTATCTGTCCTGTATCTAGGGCACTGGAGTCCAAGCGGTCAGCTCATTCTGAGGTCACAGGTGGAAGCCAGGTGTGTTGCCAACCAATCTCCAAAGGCTCACAGTTCAAGGACTGATCATTCCCTTGGCTTTGGTCTGTTTTTATTTCTATTGGCTTGAGGTCTTCACTTGGGAAACAAAACAAATGAAACCTAAAGCTTGAAAGCCTGTTCTTCTGCGCTGTAAACTGAGGTCCTATCAGAGAGGTCTGGAGGTGGACAAATTGGCAGAAACATTTCACTATCCCCTCTTCTGACTTCACACACACCACCTCTCCCCACCATTGCCGCAAACAACACCAGCATCAGCAAATCCCTTGGAGACAGCACTCCCTTGCAGTGTTTCCATACAACTTGGCTGCAGCCACTCTGCTTGACCTCTGGAACTGTCCCCTGAAGTCACTCAGAGGCGATTAATTACACTGCCTCCTGGGGCAGCCTCTAGCATGGCTGGCTTCCCTCCACCCGGCAAGCGCTGGCTCCTGTACAGCAGAACGGTTACACAGTCACTCGTGTGTCACCAGGTGGACCTCAGGATGCTTAGTACACAGTGTGCAGTGTGCTTACTAAATAGAAGGAAGAAAGCAGAAGGCATAAAGCTAAATCGTCACTGCTCACGCATGCACACACACACGCACTCACTTACTACTGGACACTTCTGGCTAAAAGCACAGATAAAACCAGAGTCTACCCTTGAGAACTTAACCTGGTAGGAAGAGAAAGAAGAAAATCATAACCTGAGTGGGTAACTATTGCTGGGCAATGTTTCCAGGTGCTGACTACACAGGGCTAAATAACACGCAGTACTCAACCTTCTGCAGATGAGATGAATAACCCAACATGTGGCTGGGCTTGGTGGCACTTGCCTGTAATCCTGGCATTACAGGAGGCTGAAGCATGAGGACCACAACTTTGAGGCCAGCCTGGACAACTGGGCAAAAGACCCTGTCTCAAAAAGGGGAGGTGGGATCGGGATGTAGCTCAGTGTGAAGATCCTGAGCTCAATTACAAGACAATAAAAGCCAACCAGCCAAACAAGAAAGCAAGCAAGCAACCCCTGTGCCACACATACAACCACAACTCTGGCAAGGCCACGCAGCCTGGGACAGAGGCCGTGTAGTCTACACAGCAGGGCAGGGGCTGCAGGAGGATGATCAGGGGTGACTTCCTCCAGGAAGGGACAGCTGGGCTGAGACCAGGAAGATAAAGACCTAGGTTGAAAAAGTACAAAACCATGAGGAAGGCAAGAAACTGGCCAATTCCAGAGTGAAGGGAGCTGAGTTCTGCTGTGTCCTAGCCCATCCACGCCTTGTGACAAGGTCCATGGGTGGAGGAGAGCGCTTCAAGGAATCGCTTCTCCAGGAAAAGGACACCGCATGTGGGAACTGGGCACAAGGATCTTGTAATGTTTTGTACTGATAATTGTAATTTGTGTAATTCACATATATATATTTTCATGTAATACTCAATATGAAATCGAAAATAGAAACTCCAGAGGAGTTACTAGAAACCTTCCAGATAACTTTGTGAAAACTAATTGTGAAATTTTACCTTCTGTGAGTAGTATGAGAGAGTTTATACAAAAGCTTTAAATGAAAGAGCTCATGGAGGAGGATTTACAAAATTCCTGTGAGACAACTGCCCTGAGACACTGGACAGGCAGCCAGAGACGGGCAACTAGGACACATATGTTACGCCACTGGCCGCCTAAGACA